>BJCO01833699.1:0-11036 GCA_018326465.1 Flaveria floridana | reverse complement strand
GAGGATCATTTGTTGGTGTCGCCATTTCAGAATTCAGACAAATTCAAGGTAAACTAAACAAATCTATCTCCAAACCACTTAGAACCTCAAATTGAATGGCCAGAAGCAACAGAAACTCAATCTCTATAACCGATTCTTGCAAATTTGCTAATTCGATCAAACGTAGATAGCAAAAGAGCAGTTTCAATTATCAATTGTTAAATCGATCAATGATTAACCAGCTCTGATACCATTTGAAAGGATCTCAACATCTAGTTTGATCAATTAGATTAGATTTGCAGTGGAATTAGCACAAAATTAGACAAATTCAAACAAGAACACAATAGATTTATCAATGTAACAATACGATTATAGAATGAGAGAGAGTTTCTGCACAAAAGATGTATTTCATTCAATATATGCTTCGATAACATTACAATTAGGTCATCTTTCCTTCTATAGGGAAAGATGAGATCAGCTGATGTCACTTGACAGTGACATCTAACTGTTATTTAACAAACTACTAAAAGTAGACTAAACTACTGAAGAGTTAACACAACTACTAAAGATGTCAAACAGCTGACATCTTCTTACAAAAAGACTCAAGTGTTAACTCACTACAAATACTGATAAGAAACTACTGAAACTACAACGACTGAAGAACATGCTCTTCAGTCGTTTTACAAGTACTAAAATACATAAGAAACTACTGAAAAGAAAAGACTGAAAGGAAACCATCACAACAACTGAAGAATACTTCTTCAGCTGTTGTAATAAAGTCTGAAGGCTTCAGTACTTGGACTTCTGACTTGAACTTCAATTGTTGTACTTCAGCTGATGTCTTCAGTTGTTGTCATCAGCTGATGTCTTCAATCTTTGTCTTCAGTCTTTGTACTTCAGCTTTTGATCTTCAGTACTTTAGTCTTCAGCTGTTGATCTTCAGCACTTTAGTCTTCAGCTGATGAAGTCTTCAGTCTTTGTCAAACAGCTGATGAGGCCTTTAGCAGTTGTTGTCATGTCTTGTGGGACTTAAAGGTTTTTCTGATCTGGCTCATTGGTTCTTTTGGTCCAACACCTAATATGTAGGGAAAACAGTCATTTTGCAAAATACTATGAACATAATCCCCTAGTCTACTCCTTCAGACATTCTAAACCCTTAAAGAAATCTGCAACTGCCAAACGACCATTAAAAGAACATATTCAACAAAAATCACTCAAGTGCTGAAATCAAGAAAAATTGAACATCCATAAATGATTTGCGAATAAGTAAGAAGTTGTAGATCAAAAGAAAAAGAAGAAATTGGAGAACCCTTCACCATCTCCAGAATCTTCAAAGGGTCATACCATAGAGGATGATGTGAAAGAATCAGGCAAAACCAAACAAAAGCCCTGGGAACCAAAGACATGAGCCAAATCCTTAGTTGACCCAAAATCAACTAACAACCCCTCAGCAATTACCACTAACTTAAAACTGCTGAAAACTAGAAGACCCAAGACTAAATAGGCTTGGGTCCCCATTCATCACTAACCAATTTGTTTATGTGTAGGATCATCCACAGGCCAAAACAAACTTCTGGATTGTGGATAGTGGATGCTTCCGGCACATGACAAGAGACAGATCATGCCTGCCGAATCTACAACCATATGTTAGTGGATCCGTTGCCTTTAGAAGTGATACAAAACAAGGATACATTACACTCAGGGGGCTATCAATATTGGCAAGGTAAGTTTTGGTAAGGTGAACTATGTGAAAGAGTTAAATTACAATCTACTGAGCGTCTCTTAGTTGTGTGACAAAAAACATAACTCTTTTCATAGAGTATGAAGGTATTGTCTTATCCCCTGGGTTTGAAATTTCTAATGATAAAATACTTTTAAGAGCTCCCAAAAAAGACAATGTGTAAATGCTCAATATACAGGATGCATCACCTTCAAAAATGTATCTTGTTTCATTTCCAAAGTTTCATAAAATGAATCATCTCTTTGGCACAAAAGATTGGCATATGTGAATCTTAAAAACATGAACAAATTAGTTTTGAATGAGTTCGTCACTGGACTACCGCACAAGGAGTTTGCATGCGCTGATCACTATGTTGCTTGTCGAAAGGGGAAACAACATAATTATTCTCATAAGTCCAAATAAATGAATTTAGTCATAACACCTTTACACCTTCTTCTTGTGGACTTATTTGGATAAACAGGTGTAAAGAGTTTGGGTAGAAAATCATATTGCTTGGTAATAATAGATGATTTTACAAAATTCACTTGGGTTTTCTTTCTAGAAACTAAAGATGAAACTGTCGAGATTTTAAAATCATTTATTATCAAAGTTGAAAATCAAATTAATCAAAAAGTTAAAATATTTAGATGAGATCAGGGAAGTAAAATCAAAAACTACACTCTTTTTTATGAATCCAAAGGTATTGCAAGGCAATATAGTACTCCTAGAACTCCTTAGAAAAATGGAGTTGCTGAGAGTAAGAATAGGACACTTATTGTAGTTGTAAGTACCATGTTGTCTTACTTCAAACTTCCTATAACATTTTGGGCTGAAGTAGTTAGCACCATGTGCTATATTCAGATTAGAGTGTTGATAGTCAAGACATATGGAAAAACATCTTATGAATTATAGCATAAGAGAAAACCATTCATAGATTTTCTCAAACCTTTTGGATGTCCATGCACCCTACTTATTACCAAAGATCATCTGTCCAAATTTATTGACAAATAAGTAGATAGATACTTTTCCTGATATTCATCACTTGCTAAGGCTTACAGAGTATATAACAAAGTTGACCATTGATGTTCGGGTGTTTGAATGGGCTTTAACGGTGTTAATTGTAAGATTTTAATGAGTTTATTAGTTAGAAAGAGGTGATTACGGGTGTGTTTAGGAGTTGCAGGTGCCGGGAGCTAAAAGAGGTAAATAAAGCTAATCAAGAAGTCCTATGATGAAGTTGGGCAAGCCCAAGTAAAACATAAGAAACAAGAAAAAAGGTAAGATAAAAAAGGGGTTGGCCAGTGAAAGTCTCCTGGCCACTGTAACTTATGATGGCCCTGGTGAAGAAAATGCAGAAAGCCACTACCGTAACTTATGGTGGTGGAGTGACCTCCGGTACAGTATGTGTTTAAAACTTAGAAAGGCCCTAACGTAGATTACGGTGGTCACATGGCCTACCATATATGGCAAGCTGAAATTTTATAAAAAGATGGGAAATTTAGGTTTTGACCTACCAATTCATTCCCAGCCATCTCCAAGTCCCAAGAACGATCAAGAATGGTTCCAAAGACTTCCAAAGGCGATTTCAAGGCCCAAGATCTTATTTTAATCATTTGGTTTGATTCTATATTGTTTAGAACAATGTTTCCATTCATTTTTTAGTTGATTTTCATTCTGGCTAAACTATTTGTGATCTTCTCTGGTGGTTGGGTTAGTTCATGTTTGACTTGTTCTTTTCTTTCCAATTGGGTTATTGTTGAACTAGGAATCTTAAGACAAGTTACTTTATTTGTTAGTTAGAAATTCTAAAATATTTATGTTGATTGAACCTATATTCCGGTTTTTGTGAGTATTTTAGGTTTCTTTACATCAGGAAGACCCAGGAGGGTTAGGATTGGGTTGGTTAACGTGAGTTGAGTATGACCTGAGTAGGTCATTTACAATGGTATCGTTCAATATCAATAGGTCTAATTAAACAAATAATGGTTATGTATATGTGACCATTCACAAACATTTAGGACAAGTCATTAGTTGCAAACCTAAACTCGGGGAGGATTACCTTTCCAGTCATTATTTTACCATCAATTGAATTTTTAAATATGTTTTACTTTTAAAATCAGTTTTTTTTCAATTCGT
Organism: Flaveria floridana; assembly: GCA_018326465.1. Lineage (NCBI taxonomy): Eukaryota > Viridiplantae > Streptophyta > Magnoliopsida > Asterales > Asteraceae > Flaveria > Flaveria floridana. The sequence goes on along the minus strand of BJCO01833699.1, from coordinate 7,201 downwards.
TCTTAATTAGTTTTCAAATCGTAAATCAATCTTTTCACTTTTCACATATTCCTTGTGGAGACGACCTTACTTCCCTATCTTCTTAGATGAGCTAAGATCACAAAATTAAATTGTTTTTGATTAGGCCTGACAAACCGCATCAAAATGGCACCGTTGCCGGGAATTAGCGCGCAAAGTAATTTATTTGATTTTTTTGTTTATATTTAGTTTCTTGTTCTTCTTTACGCTTGGTGTGTTTGTGTGTAGGTGATAGCTTCGTGCATGCATATCAGACACGCAAGGAACAAGTCCCCGTTTATATTTGATCCAAAAGTTGAAAAGACTGCTTAGCAGAATTGAGAAAATTCACGAATCAACGTGCAATTAAATTCAATCAAAACTAAACCAATGGAAAATTCGAATCAACCACCACCAAGTCACCAACAACAACCACCTACTCCACCATAGAGTCAACCATCACCTGATGACCCATTAGCCTACCCGAATATTCAACCACAACCACTAAACAACCCACCTACAATGGTTCAAAACCAGCCACCACAAAAGAAAAACCCATATCCTCAAAGACAAAGACAAAAGCCTGGGCCACAAGCTCCAAACCGGTTTGGGGAAGAAGAAGATCCAGCTGGGCATGTCAGCATCCACACGTGGAATGAAGAGGAGGATGGGTTTGATGAAGAGGATTATAATGAAGATTTTAAAGATAAGCAGCAAAGTTAATTAAGAAAAAGGCAATTCAACCATCAGAGACAACACTTCAATCACCATTAGAACCGCACTGCAAACCAAGGTCATGGTTATTAGCAAAGACAAGCACCATTCAGAGTTAACCAAAACCCTAGTTTTCAACCTTACCAGGCAGTAGTTCAAGGAGTAGATAGCCACTTCAGGCCCATAATCGCAGGTGCATCTTATCTTATTATGTGACAACATGTGCAGGGAAGATCTTTTGAAATTAGGTCCAACAGCTTGGCAATTCTACCAGAGTTTTATGGATTGCCCAAAGAGGAACCTTACTTTCACTTTAGTGACTTCAGTGCCATCTGTAAGACCATTAGTACACAAGGGTTCACTCCCAATGAAGTTATGTTAGTATTATTCCAATTCACACTGAAAAGGCAAATCCAAGAACTTGTTTCACTCTTTACCACCGGCTAGCATCTTCACTTGGGAGTAGTAGCAACAAGCATTTCTTGAAGAATATTACACACCTCATAAGCAAGTGAAGCTAGAACTACAATCTGAACTTTTCAAAAAAATCAAGATGAACCCTTTCATGAGGCTTGGACCAGATTCAAGGAGCTTTTAAGAACATGTCCCCATCATGATATTCCTCAATGGGAGTTGATATCATCCTTTTATGATGGCTTGTCCATCGAAGATGTCCGGGATACCAACTCAACGAGTTGGGGCACATTTATGACCAATACCGAGGAGGAGGATTGGTTGCTATTAGAGAAGTTAAGCATAAATTAAAAAAGGCAAGCTCATTCCTGTAGAAAGTTCAAGAATATAGTTGAATCTTATTCTAATACCACTGCTATAGTTGATGCACTTGAGCGAAAATTCATCAATTTAGGTCAGTCAGGAGGTAAGGCAATTGTTAAAGCTACTAGTTCTTTCAATTTATGTCAGGGATGTGGGGAAGCAGGACATGTTACCTAATATTGTCCAGATCTAGATGTGGGTCTAGAAGAGGTAAATTAGGTGAAGGGTGATAGGAGACCATATAATAACATGAACTCCAACACCTATCATGCAGGTTTAAAAAATTAACCAAACCTTAGATATGATAATCCAGACAACCAAATGAACCAAAATTTCAAGGTCATTCTCGTCAACAATATCAGAATAGGTCGGTAGGTCAAAGTGGTCAGTACAATCACGGGAACTACAATGGAGGTGGTCAAAGGAACTACCAAAGCAATAAAAACCAAGTCACATTAGTAACAAACTCAGAACCAACAAATAGAGAGCTCTTGGATTTTTTAAAGGAGATGAAGATCACTAACGAGGTTCGACATAAGAGTCATGAGGCTTTGAGCAAGCAAGTTGGTCAACTAGCAGAAGAAGTGGCAGCTCTTAGGAAACATCCAGGGAAGTTCCCAAGTTATATGATCATGAATCAACAACATCAAGGGACAACCATAAAGAACATGAAAAATGTCTACATTAATTCGGTTAGTATCCTTCTTAATTCTAAAATTTTTACTAACGACTTTACTTCTTTTTCAAAACAAGTTGCAGGTAAGGAAAATAAAAATGATGCAATAGAAGAGAGTGACCTAGGAACACCCATCATTCCAATCAAAGTAGAAAAGTTCAAGATAAAAAAGTCAGTCTTGGATTATGGGTTAGGTGTTAGTATCTTGCCTGGTGCGTTATAGGATCAATATGAGTTCGGCCCTCTCTAGAAGGTTGACACCACCATGGTGTTAGCTGACTTGACCTGCAAATGTCCTCGAGGGATCGTAAAAGATGTGATAATCAAGTAGGGAGATTTCTACTACCCGGTGGATTTTATGGTGCTTGACTATGCACTAGTAAGAACAAACGAGCAACAAAAGGTTATTTTAGGTCGATCATTTTTAGCAACTGCCAATACTCAAATCAGCTGTCGGGATGGAACAATTGATATGACATGTGAAACCCGTAAGTTACATTTTGATGTGTTTTCCAAGTTATTCACCTATTTTGTTAATGATAAAATTTTTGATACAAATGTAACTAACATGTGTATTCTTCCTAACATCTAACATGTATGTGAGCACATAAATTTTAATAATATTTTTAAGTATGATAGGGATAATTAAGTGGACTTGAAAGAGTTTATAGATTCAAAAGAAAATAAAGAGCCAATGATGAAGATGGAAACAAAGCATAAGAAGCCAAAATGGAAGAAAAAAGTTAATGATCCACCTGATCCTAAAAATGCTCGAGTTAAGACAATGATGTTCGGTCCATGTTTGGATGATGTTCTGAACCCACTAGATCAACAAATGAAAATAGTTATAGAACTCTCAGAAGGCAAGCACCACTTTCAACCACCATGAGTGGTGACAGGTAGAGTCTGGCTGAAGGCCTAAAACTTAGAGCTACTTGGGAAGCAACCTAAGATATAGGTAATTTTTAGTTTTTTATTTTTAGTTTTTTTGAACTTTGTGAGTGTATTCACTAAAGACCCTAACAAGACTTCACTCATCCACTCAGGCCTATTGAGAGGTTTAAAAGGTTTGTTGCATATGCTAAATGCAACCTTGATTCCTATGAAAGTGAGTTTTATTTTTATTATTTTTTTGTTTTGTCTTTTTAGGTTTAGTTAGCTGATGCAAACATGCAAGTGTGGGGAAGCACGTGGAACTTTAGGAGCATATATGATGATGTGCTTGGAAGGTTTACCCACAGTCTCCATATAACAATATTGAAGCACTATCAGATCATCTGCCATCAGGTCCATGTGAACTTTCTTTGACTTTATTTGTTGTTTTTGTTTTGCACTTAGGGGAGTGTTTGGGGTTGGTAAAGATCACAATAAGTCATGTTGAATTTAAAACAACCATACATTGGGGACAATGTATCCCAAGTGTGGGAATGGGAGAGCCCACGCAAACACATTTTGCAAAAATGGCAATTTAGACCAAATTGAATTTTTTTTGTATTTTTCTCTAAAATGCTAACCGTTGGAAGGTGGTCCTTAGTCATGGTTAATTCCTTTAATGTTTAAAGTCCGGGATTTTTGTGGATGTTGGAAAGCGAATGCCTAACTAATGGTAGCAAAGCATAGGTGTAGTAAACTTGCACATTTCATGTCAGTAACCCGAATCTACTGGTTCTATTTATAAGAAGCTTGTTTCTTTTTGCATATCTTAATTGCTTAGTTGAGTATGCAATGATGCTTGTTAGTGGCAGAACTTGTGGAATGTGTGCATTTTGAGACTTGGGATCTGGATTCACATTGAAACAATTGAGGCAATAAGATTTACCATAGAACAACCCTATAGGACCCACCTACTCTATATTTATCCATTAGTCACCAATTTTGACCATATATCCTCATTTCTTCTATTTAAACCCAATATTGTAACTGTTAAGCCTTTTGTTAGCCTTTTTGTTGGTTTACCCTTATGATGGAACTTGATTTAGTAAATTATGTTTGAATAGTAATTGAGTTGATTTGTTTCATGTTTTGAGTTGTAGTTGGAAGACAACTAAGTTTAATTTGAAATTAAATGTGCGTTAGTAAAAAAAAGAAACAAAATGAGAAAAAGCAAAGAAAAATTATCAAAGAAAGTTAGGTTGAATGACCGATTTATTAGACAAGAAAAAAGATGGTGTTTAGTAAGTAAATCGTGTTCAGAAGCATTGCAGTTTGTTTTTGGCATTGAATAAGTAGCTAGCTCAAGTTTTTCCATCACCTTAGTCACTATCTCCCAATTATTATCTATGAACCTAAGCCTAACACTACAACCCTGTGAAATCCCTCATGATTGGTGTGAATTCTCACGTTAGTGGGTGGACAATTGATTGCTTTACAAGCCTATGCTCACTAATTTGTATCATTGCGTGAGTGTTAATAAATATCCGGCACATTTTTTACTGAGTTTAGAAATTACATCGAGTGGGGAGAACAATTGTGAGGGTGTGATATGTGCAAGGGAGCAACCTACAGTTTGGTATTCATAGTTAGGAAATCCAATGGGCTATAGGATTGTGCTTGTTACTTGGTTGTGGTTGCTAATAGGGAAGTGGGTATGACCTTGAACCTTAAACGAGGTTAGTATTTATGTGTTTAATTTTGAAACATTGACCGGATATATTGTTTAAAAGCAGTCTCGCTTGAGGGCAAGAGAGAGACAAGTGTGGGGATGTGATAGTCGGGTGTTTGAATGGGCTTTAACGGTGTTAATTGTAAGATTTAATGAGTTTATTTGTTAGAAAGAGGTGATTGTAGGTGTGTTTATGATTTGCGGGTGCCAAGAGCTAAAAGAGGTAAATAAAGCTAAATAAGAAGTCCTATGATGAAGTTGGGCAAGCCCGAATAAAAGATAAGAAACAAGACAAAATATAGAGAAAAAAAGGGGTTTGCCACCATAGGTCTCCTAGCCACTGTAACTTACGGCGTCCCTTGTGAAGAAAATGTAGAAAGCCACTACCATAACTTACGGTGGTGGAATGACCTACGGTACAAAATGTGTTTAAAAATCAGGAAGGCCCTAATGTACTTTATGGTGGTCACATGACCTACGGTATATGGCGCACAGAAATTTTATAAAAATATGTGAAATTTAGGTTTTAACCAACCAATTCATTCCCAGCCGTCTCCAAATCCCAAGAACGATCAAGAACGATTCTAAAGACTTCCGAAGGCGATTTCAAGGCCCAAGATCTCATTTATTATTCGTTTTGATTCTATAATGTTTAGAACAATGATTCCATTTGTTTTTTAGTTGATTTTCATCTCCATGTCTGGCTAAACTATTTGTGATCTTCTCTAGTGGTAGGGTTTGTTCATGTTTGACTTGTTTTCGTTTCCAATTGGGTTATTGTTGAACTAGGCATCTTAATCTAAGTTACTTTATTTGTTTTCGTCCCCGGGACACTCACAGCTGGTCAATCATCGCATAAAAACATACATTTTCATTTAGCTTTCGTAAACATTTCAGCGGAAGCATTCAAAAGAGACATCCCGTTTCATCATAAAAACTTTTGCAAAGTAATACATCGTTAATCAATTACAAAATATATATTGTTCCATTACGTGACAAAAACATTATATAAATGAATGCTATCCAAAAAGAGCTGAGTAGCCGCCTCGTGCCATACTCAGCAACCTTTACCTGCCAACTGGAAACACATAAAAGTCAGCGTTGCTGAGTGAGTTCTAGTTTTATAATAAAACATACTTTTCTTTCGTAAAACCATTCATTACTTTCATGCGATCATACATCATACGTACACGTAGATAATATTATTATTATCTTCATCATTCGTTCATTTTTACATTCGTTCTTACGAGTCTGTTGCGACAACAGGGTCGCTCACCTCAATATCGATCTCTCACGGTCGTATGCTAGCCGAGTCTGTTGCAATAACATGGTTTCTCACCTCAGTGGCAATCTCACGATTGCCTGCTAACCGAGTTTGTTGCAACACAATGTCGCTCACCTCAATATCTGCTTGCAAGCCTTTCCTTTGTTTGTTCATCATTCATTAATGCATGCATTCACCATGTTCCTCTTTTCATTATCTTTCACTTTACGTTACATAATACTTTCGATTCTTTTCATTAATACAACACGTAAGGCCACGGAAAGATAAACACGTATTGAAACAAGAAACATCGACATTTACCAGTCATCAGTCATCACCATCTATCATGGCAAAAACATACTTAACATACTTGCATTATGCATAATCATGCAACACTATCATCATCATGCCCAATATATCTCCTAAGGCCTCATCGACCATCTTAAAGGCACTTACGGGAACTTCTACGTCCAAAACTCACCTCTGCACTTCTCTCGAAAGTCAGTACACTAATTATGTTCATCCCCGGGTCCAACATCCCTGTCTGGGCGAATGGGCACCCTTCAGTCGCATGGCATCCATGCGACTGAACATCATGCGACTAGACCAATGCGGATGAAGTCTCATGCGACTGAACCTCTAATCATGCGAATGGACCCTCAATCGTGTGATTGGACACTAAGCGAATGGACCTATGCGACTGGGCTTTCAGTCGTGCGATTGGACAACTATGCGACTGAACACCTATGCGACTGGGCCTCACTCGTATGACCTGTCATGCGACTGGACCCCCAGTCGTGCGATTGAACCTCAGTCGTGCGATTGAACATCAGTCGCCCCTCAATCGCCCCTCAGTCTCCTAGCCCTAGCTGGGCGCAGACTGCAATTCATCCCGAACTACAGTCGCGGTTTCAACCTCCAAACTCCTTCCAAACTCATTCTAAGCCCAAATCAACCCTTCTAAACCTTAGGGAAACATACTATGATACCATTCAAGCACACACTATCCCAAAAACGCACTCTAAGCACACTATACACAATCACACCCAAATGGGTCAAACACACACATTTTCAAAACGGGTTTTTATGTGTTCCAGCCCCAAAATCGGTTGAAAACAAGTAAAATAGGGGTCCTAGAACTCACACAAACAAGAAGAAGATGAAGAGCTTC
>BJCO01833689.1:0-10629 GCA_018326465.1 Flaveria floridana | reverse complement strand
TAAACAAACCCAAATGTCAAAGGATCATTTTATGTGAATTAGCATGCTATGTATGCATAAAAACAACACAATATGACAGCCACAAAGGGCTGCCATATACTACCATTCAGTAGCTCAAAAGAGGTTGAAACTTTGAAGATGATGATGTTATTTGAGCAGCAATCCTTCAAGGTGGAGGACCTCAAATCTCGATACCCACAAGTCTTCCAAACACCTACTTACTAGGTAGTGTTACACCAAACCTCGACCCTCTTCTTGAACCCGAGATTTCAGCCAACTATTAGCTTCAAGTTCAGCCAAAAACCTTAGAAAATCAGCCAAGATTTTTGAGTTTTAGGAGAGAAGGAGAAGAGAGAAGTCTATTGCATGTGTGAGAGAGAAAGAGTGTTGGAATGAATGACTAATCTTGGAAGAGTGTAGCATTAGTTATGTGTTGTAGCAAATAAGAAAAAAGTGGGTTCTCCAAGACCCAAGGGCGGCCGAAGATGGAGTTTAAAATGGGTTTCCCACCCATTTTAATCTTTTGTTATTGTTAAACTCTTTTATTCATTCATGTTATAAAATTAAAACCTAGTTGTAATTTTATAACACAACACTCTTTTATATGTCATTATCTAACCATTTTAAATAATGAAACAAATAAATCTCTCTTGAACAAAATCATCCATATAATTTTGTTTTAACACAAAAGCGATATTTAGAAAACCGTTTTTCTAAATTAGTTGTCTACAGTTGTTGTATGATCCCATCAATAAACAAATGATTGTTGGTGTTTGTATAACTTGTTATTGGGTATGACCTGACTTGGATCATAACGTACTAACCACATCAATCTTGTATGTGTCTTGGGCATATAAGGTCCAACAATCTTCTTATTGTCTTGATCCTTATAGTGTGGAAGCCAGTGGTGGTAGTCTCGGTGGTGGTGATGGTATCCCATGGTGGTGGTGTGGGTGTGGAGGTGGTGATGAGAAGATGGAAGGATTGTGATGTTAGTGGAGTTCTAGATGGTTTAAGTAGACAATGGATGACAAGTTGTCATCCACGCACACACTCCACCTATTATCATTATTATTATTAGTTTTATTATTATTATTAATATTATTATTTCAGTATTATTATTATTACTATTATTATTATTATTATTACTATTATTATTATTATTATTATTATTATTATTAGTAGTAGTAGTAGTAGTATTAGTATTATAATCATTAAATGTAACAATTAACCGATTTTAAGGTTTATTAGAATAGTTATCTTAGATTTTTGACTAGTCAAACACAATAACTTATAAAAATAAAATTATTATTAAGGTAGTCTCGTGTGAGCATTGACCTAGTTTGACCAGGTGTTACAGGTTTGCCCCTAAGTAGGCTTCAAAGCTTATTGAGAAAGCTGCCTTTGCTCTTCACTTTGCAAGATAATTGTCAGTGCATCCATGAGTTTCTCAAATTTATGAATGTTTTGATCCTTAGTTGGATGCTGTTTTTGTGGATGTTGTTTTCTTTGAGGTGTAGCTCCATAGGAAGCATGTACACCAGTCTTTTTGGACTTTTGTTTGTTCTGAGATAATTCAGGAGCAGAGAAGAATAAGGTTTCACATGAATTCAAGAATTCTTCATCTTCCTCCTCACCAGTGCAAGTTAAGAATGCACTATATGTTTGTTGCATTTATTTGAATTTGTAAGATTCAACATGTCTGATTGTACTATTGTTTTCGAATCTTTTATCTAACTCTAGTGCCTCTACTTTGGCAATTAGAGCATCTAATGATAATGCTTCTAGATCCAATGTTGCTTTCATCAGAGATATTGACTGAGTCTAGCTCTCTGGAAGTTTGTGCTAGATCATCTTGTTCATCTCCAAAGATTCATACTTAGGACCATAGACTATTATCTCATTCACTAATTGAACAAACTGGTGAAGCTGTTGTGGTATGGATTCCCCCTGAACATGATGAAAGGTTTCATATTAGGTCCTTAATTTTTCCCTTTTGATTTCCTTTATTTCATCACTTCCTTCACACATGGTGTGAAGAACCTTCCATAGTTCATGGGTTGTTTTGAAGTTTACAACTCTGGTTAGGATATTAAAAGGTAGTGTCATAGCCAAGATGCCGTAAGCCTTCATGTCTTTTTTGAACTTTTTGAGGTCATCACGAGCTACACTTTTCAAACTAACTGGTTTTTGTAGGTTGTAATCTGGACCAAGAGTCATATGAATGTATGGTCCCTTGGTTATGGATGTCCATAGATCCAGGTCTTGGAAAATTATCCAATTTCTGAACATTATTTTCCACTGTTTGAAGTCTGCTTCGTTCTTGAGTCTTGGTGGTTTGAGACCACTGTTTGACCCTGAAATTTCATCAGATATTTTGTCAAATTTTGAACTTAATGGTTTAAGTCAAAATTTGGTTATTAATTTTGCTTGGTTCTAAAATGAATTTATCCTAATGTCACTAAGATTTCTTTGTTAATAATGTCACCTTTTAATTTGATTTACCGAATAAAAGGAATTAATTAATTTCAATTAATTAATGTCCTATGTGATGCCGCTGTTAAATCTCGGTTAAATAAAGGAAATATTCTGTTTGAGGAATGTCAATCAGTCAAAACCCTTTAATGATGTTAGTCAATAAAACTCAACCCTAAAAAGAAATATTACGTTTTTAAAAGTTGACTTTTTGGATTAAAAAGTAACTTTTTCAAAAATTCAAAAGTAGATTATGTTTCTTCTTTGATTTTGATGATGAACCAACACAATCATAGGAGATTATGAAGGTTTGTGAATGATCAAAAACTAGGGTTTATCCTTGGGTTTGTTGGCGGTTGTGTTGTTCTTCACAAATTCAACAATTGGTTTGTTGATTGAAGAGCAAAAACCTGATTCAAGTGTGTGTATACTTGAATGTGATGATTTTAAACACCTTGAATGATTCAAAATGTTCACAATAAGTTTCGTATGATGAAAACTTGATAAAGCAATACTTGATGACTGTTTTATCAAAAACCTTTAGAACCGATGAGGTTTTTGAGGTTTTGTGATGATTCTATTTTGAAAAAAATGTTTGAACGTTGTTTAGAGCTTTAACAACACAAAATCTTCTACAGAATGCTTAAAAACAGATCAATGAATCATGTTTTATGCATTTTTTGAAGATTTGGAGTAGAAGAGAGATTTGTAATAATTTTCAACTCAAAAACGTATGTTATGAAGCTAATGAACCACGGATTTCATTATGGTGAATGAGAGTATCAAAAATTAGTGTTTGAATTGAGCCAAGGCTCTGATACCACCAGATAAAAGCCAATTATTTGAGTTTGATCTTTTGAACAAGAACAACCTTTAAATGAATTTCCCCAAGGATATTTTTAATCTCTCATAATATAACAACAACTGTTACATATATTCAACACTCAATAATCATGGTGCGGAAACCCATAATTAATGATAATATTAAATGTTTGTTTGTATTGATTGTTCAAAAGCTTACAAAGGATTACGGTATGTTGCTATTTATAACCTATACATGAAGCTATTTACAGTTACAAAAATACCCTTATGAAAAATAAAATTACATAAAATCCTAAGTCTAAGTTGTCCACTGTGGATGAAAGACTGTCCGCTGTGGATGAAAGACTGTCAGCTGTGCATAATTAGTCATCTGTTGTGAATGTTGAATAAGCTATTCGTTGTGTCTTGGATACTATCCGTTGTGAACACTTGATGTATGTTTGTCTTGATAGTTGTCCACCGTGGAGTGTTCATCCATTGTCGATAAGCATCCGATGTGGACATGTGAGATCTGGTATTCTGTTAGGTCTTGCATACACATGTCGTGAGCACACACTAGTTTTCATTGAACGTTGGTGACTTAGTAACAATTACCTATCATAAATTGTTAATAACTTAGTTAATAATGTTGATTATGAGTTTCTGGTTATATGATTCATGAATTTATGGATTTTAAAAATTGTTTATGAATTTTACTTTATAACTTGACGACGCGTGATATTTGATTCATATGTTTTATTGATAGCTAAAAGTATATGGTTATTATTATTGAATAATAATATATGAGTTTTGAAGGTAGAAGTGTTTAAAAAGATTAGTTTTATAAAATGTAAACAAGGAGGGTTACATTGTAAATAGTATAAAAAAAATTACCAAAATTAAACCCAACCCTAGCCCCCAAAACCCCCTTTGCGGCCGTAACCCCTCCCAAACACCTCATCCCTTGCGATTTTGATCAAGAACAAGCAGCATGAATCGATTTTGATTGGTTTCAAGTATTAGCAAGTGTTAATCATCATCTTTATACATTTTAAGGTGAGTTTCTAACAAGATTTTCATAGTTTTGATTTTTGATGAACCCTAATCTGAAAATTATGAGTAAAAGATGAAATTGATGATGATATGATGTTAGTTATGGTATATGAATTTTCATCTATGTTGGCTGTGAAAGAAATCCATGGTTTTGTCATCTAGTTCATATGTTGTTAACTTTTCTTCATAAGAATTCATGTTTTGATGAATTGTTGATGTTTGATGGATGATTATGATTGCTATGAACTACATTAGATATGTCATTGATGAAATTGGGTCGAAATTCGGTGGAAGGATACAGTTTGGATGTTACTTTCCTAAAAGGGATACTTTACTGATGTGGATTGTATGATCTTTTTATTTGGTCATGTCTAGATGATTGTTATGGACTTAATTAAATATGAGGTTGATGAATTCATTAATGAATTGGGTGTAGATGGACTTTTGGGAGTTACTTTCCCAAAAGGGAAACTTTATTTATATGTAACATGTGATCTTGTGAATTTGGCATGTATATGATGCTAGGATCATGTTAGAAGGTTTATTAATGATGTATAATGTGTTGAATTGTCTTGATTTGGTTAATTGGATGGCTGATGAACTATTTGGAAAATCTAGGTTTCTTGGAAAAATATGCAAGAATACAAGTATGATATTTTGTACCAATTAGGTGTTATGATGAATGATGATCTTGATGAGACTTAAGATGTACAATGTGGATTATGTGATTAGCTTATGTGGTGACCTATGAAATCATGACGTATAATGCGATACTACTTGTGGCTAAACAACTCAACTTAACATGTCACCAACGGGTCAAGTTGGTCAACTAGGTCAACTTGGTCAACTTTGTTATGTGTTCCATAGCACTTAGGTCATTCTATTTATTGAGCTCATAGGATCTGTTAGGTCTTTCTCATCATTAATACTTACAAACTCACTTGATCTAGGTAATCTTTGACGGCTTGAACTCCTACTCACTAAGTGCATTGCTTGTTTTGCTCGTGTGCATACCAGGTGAGTTCATGCCCCATTGTTTTACCTACTTCCATTTTGTGGGAGATGGCATACTGTTTTATCTTACAAACGCTTTACATTGATAAGTTGTGTTAGTATAACGTAGTGTAGCATACGATGAAAGCCCTCACACTTTCGGAATGTTAATAATGGGAACTAGCGGAAAATAATGGGTAGTACTACTGGGCCTGACAAGCCCCACCCGTGCGACTTGAGGTCAAACAGGTGCAATATTGTCATAAACACAAACATCATCACAACTTGGTGTGTTGTGATGGCAGGCAAACAAACAAAACACATGTCAGCTTCGATCGCAAAATCACCATAGTTATTACTTATGAATATGGACTAGCTATCTACTTCAATGCACTTCTTATATTTTGCAACTACTACTTATTATGTTAAACACAAACTCTTGAACTCCCCAACCATTGTGTAAACTCTTTTAGTATACTATCCTCAGGTCGAGGTTAACAGTTGCCCTAGGAGCACGCACGGGTCGAGCATGCATGTGAAAACATGAACTGTTAAACTTTGAGTTTATCTTACATTCTAGTTTTAAACGTGGCTTGGCGTGTGTTTTGCCAATGCTAGATTTCTAGTACTTTGAGTTTAACTTATTTACAAAACGCTTCCGCAAATGTTTTGAAGTTTCAAACTCTGACTTATTTCTAAATGTTGCATATAGTGTTGTTCTGAGTAACTAATGACAGGGATCTTGGTTTGTTCACACACCTCGTGGTAAAACCCCTCATGCGGATTTTAAGAGTGTGACAGATTGGTATCAGAGCTATTGGTTATTGGGAACTAGGTTGCATACACACTAGTCTATAACCGTATAGTTTATTAGTTACATGTTATTTGTCATTTACTTTATACTCATTGGCACACACATCACGTACCCTGCAGTATGACACCATCATCATCTTCATCCCCTACACGACATAGGCTGGGAAAGGAACCCAAGGTTCCTACTAATTATGGTCACACTAAGGACACTAGATCTCTACCACCTATATATATATATGCCTGGCACGTATCCTTGCAATTGGGCAGTATGACATCATCATCATCTTCATCCCCGACCGAGACATGTCCGATCGTTGCAATTGGGCATGGTATCACACCACACTTATTCAGATGTTAGAGAAGGAGCACGTTCCGTATACATTCTCTCTTTTGAACAGAGAGTCTGAGTTATTACCCGTACCTTGTCCCGCTATAAGAGCTAGAGCTGCTATGGTGGCCTCGCATGATAGGCTGTGACGAGACCTTGTGGATGAGTTTGATAGTCTGCACGATAAGCATACGTACATTACCAGGTTGTATAATGAGACGGAGGACCCATGGCATAATATGCTGGGATAACAAGATGAGTACGCCAGGGAGATTCAGGCCCTACGTGAACAGGTTGCTGCATTGACTACTTCTTTGAACTTGATCTAAAACAAGCTACATGAGGCTTGGGAAGAACCAGGCAAAACTGAGGAGGCATCGATGAAGGATCCTCAGGAAGAACCAGACGAACCTGAGGAGGCATCAGCAGGAGAGGAGGACGATAATGATGGATCTGAAGTAGTAGACTGATTTTTTACATCTTTATCTGACTTGACAAATGCTTTAGTTGCTTGTTTTAACTGTTAAACTAAATGTTTTGGTTTTTTAGAACAAAACCCCACCCTGTACCTATAAATCCTTTATGGATTGCAAGCCCCATACCTACAGTGGAGCTGAAGGGGCAGTGGGACTAGTAAGGTGGTTTGAGAAGACAGAGTTAGTCTTCACCAAATGCAATCGCCCGCTGAGTGATCAAGTAAAGTACGCAACCGGAACACTAGAAGGCGTAACACTCTCCTTGTGGAATGCCCAGGTGCAAATGTTGGGTCAGGCGATGGCTAACGACCTACCTTGGGATGAGTTTAAGATAATGATAACTGAGAAGTATTGCCCTCATCATGAGGTGCAAAAACTAGAAATGAAGCTATGGCAGCTGAAGATGCAATGTTTCGAGATTGAGGCCTATACTACCAGGTCTCATGAGCTGGCAACATTATGCCCTGAGATGGTGACCCCGATACGTAAAAGGATAGAGTTATATTTAAGTGGTTTGGTCCCTGAAATCCAAAGCATGGTTACTGCCTCCAACTGCACAACAATTTAGCAGGCGATTTGATTGGCTTACAAGTTGAGCGACTAGGTAGTGGAACATGGTAAGCTGCCTAAACGGGGTGCGGTGGTGAGTGTACCAGCCAAAAAACACAATTGGGATGGTCCAAACAACAAGGGTTCAACTTCAGGCAACCAGCAGTAATAACCACATCAGCAACAATCGAAGAAGCTTGAAAACAACCGAGGTTTCAATCAAACAACCACCACTAACAAAGGACAAGGAGGATACGTGGGGAGGTATCGTTTGACAATGGAGCGGATAGAAGTTTTATCTCCATCAAGTTTCATAGTCTCCTAAGTGATTTGCCTTCTATATTAGAGTCTAAGTATACTATAGAATTAGTTGATGGTAAGCAAATCTTTGTTACACATATCCTTAAGGGTTGCAAGATAGCACTTGCTGGCCATACCTTTGATATCGATCTTATGCCTATTACACTTGGGAGTTTAGATGTGGTCGTGGGCGTAGATTGGCTGTCCGAGAAGCAAGCGAAGGTCATTTATCATAAGAAGGTCATTCGTATTCCTCTCATGTATGGAGAGATTCTTTCAGTTAAAGGTGAGAGGAGTGGTGTTGTGATAGGTATCATCTCATTCATGAAGTTGCAGAAGTGGCTACGCAAGTGTCGCTTAGCCGTACTAGCTCTTGTAACTGACAAGCAACAAGAGGAGAATAAGATAAAGAAAATTCTAGTGGTTCTCAGAGGTGTTTCCATAGGATCTTCCTGGACTACCCCCTCATCGCCAAGTGGAATTCCAGATTGAGTTGAGTCCAGGTGCAACCCCAATCGCTAGAGCACCTTATCGATTGGCACCAAATGAGTTAGAGTAATTGTCGGCGCAACTTCAAGAGCTATTGAATAAAGGCTTTATCCGACCTAGCTCATCACCTTGGGGAGCCCCTGTCTTGTTTATTAAGAAGAAGGATGACATATTTCAGATGTGCATTGACTACAGGGAGTTGAACACCTAGTACTAGACTCCACAGTCAAATTTTCAGTCTTCGTCACTTCAAATCCTGCAGAGATAAAGACTTGTTTCTGCTTAGAATTAAAGATGGCCTTGATCTCTTGAGCCTTCTTTGATCTTCTCTTGGCTACTCTAATCAAGTTCTTTCTTTTGGACTTTGTCATTCCTGATTCTTTCCTTTCCTTAAGAGAATAGTGACCCTTCTTAGAATGATCTTCTTCACTTATCTCAGATCCATCCTTCACTATCTCCTCTTCATCCTGTTCTTGAATGGGGTCTATGAAGGGAAACTCATCTTAACAAGTTCCACACCTTGGAGATCTTACAGATAGTAGAGTGTATGGAGGAGCTATCTTATTAGATCCCAATCCGTACTTATTCTGATAACAAACCTTTTCATTCAAGGATGAGGATATGTGTTCTTGAAGGGCTTTTCTTTTAAAACATATTTTTCTACCATGGCTTTGATGATCAGAAGCTCAACCTAGCATTTAATTAACTTAGTGATGAGATCTTTGATTTGAGTCCTATAGTTGGTGTGTTCATGCTTAAGAGTTGATATAGTTTTCTCTAGATCTTCTATGATAAGTTTATAATTATTTTCAGATCTTTTAAAATTAGCTTTTAAGATGTTTAAGGACTCAAGATCAGATCTCATCTCTATGTTATAGGACCTATATCTATTAAATTTAACAATGCATTCAGGGGCACAATGATGTTCCAATACCTTGGCTTCTTCATGATCAGCCATCAGTGCTTGGTTTGGAGATTCATCTTCAACCTGAAAACTCCAATCAGCAACTCTAGCTTGCTCCTTAGGCTTCTTAGTGTGTGGAGCTCTCTCAGTGTAGTTTGGTTTGGATTGTGCTTGGCCACCATTTGTTAATGGTGCCTTGCACTCCCTAGTAAAGTGTCATATTAGGTTACAGTTGTAACGCTTCACCTTGCTTTTATCAAGTCCAAAACTTTCCAATAGTTGTATTGCTTGGAAACTTCCTGCCTATTCTCTTATAGAACTTCTTGCCTCTGTGAGTGAGAAGATCCAGCTGTTGGATTATCTCCATATACTCCAGATCATCTGGATGGATGGACTAGAGTGAACAGAAAAATGCCATTGCTTTCATCGGTATACACAAAGGCTTGAGAAGAGTTTGCCTTTTGGAATGGGCTTCCTTAAATGTAGCTCTCTCTTGGTGTCTCCGGGAAGGTGATGAAAGGACCTATTTGTGAGTTTTCAGGGTAGAAGATGAGATGATGTTGTGGCTCTCTGCAATCCCTTTCATACATATGAAAGGCTGAACTCTACTGATTGTTGGAGTTTCCAGATGGATTTTGCATGTTCATCTCCATCTGGTATGTATTGAGGATACCATACAACTTAGTGAGAGTAAGGGTCTTGTGGTTTTCAGTCCTTTTAATGACCTCATAATAGTATGTACATTATCTGGGAAGGGAGTACATGAACTTCCTCCTAATGTCCCTATTCTAAAGAGTAATCTAGCATCCATTAGAGTATCCACAATCTCAACATACCTTAAGTGTTGTTGAGTCATGGTTTCACCTATCTTGAAGGTGAAGTTATCAAACTGCTACTTCAAGAGGTCTTTCTTGTTCTCTTTTGCTTCATTAAACCCCTTATACATAAGCTTCAGTACATCCCATAGTTGATTAGTAGTTTTGTACTTCTTGAATCCTCTATAAATAGAGTTTGAAAGTGTAGCTTGGAGGGCGGTCATGGCTTTCTGATCTACATCAATATTCTTCCATTCTTCTTCTGAGTAATCAACCACTTCTTTTGGTATCATGCCTGTGACACCCCGTAATTTCAGGTTAACATTATTCAAACCGTTGTCGTTAACATTGACCCGTCCTCGCTAATACTCGAAACGTATACAAACACCGCCACCGACATCGTTAAACAAATTATGATAAAATACTAACGCGGGTGTTTGTAGAGGATTCACATAAACGAGATTACCTAAGGAATCCTCTTAATTAATATAGCTCGTCCAATCACGTCGTTATCAACCGGAATGAATTCGGGAACACGGGACCTAAGTACAGGGACCAAACCTGACAATTGCCAAACTGGGGCTGGGTATAAATACCCATCCACCAGCCAAACACTCCACATTCTGCTCTCTC
>BJCO01833671.1:0-13381 GCA_018326465.1 Flaveria floridana | reverse complement strand
TATGTTGACAACACTTGTTTGCCATCACAAGTGTTGTCATTTGGTCTTTCCTAAGGTCATAACAAAACACATAGAAAGCTTCCAAAAGCCTCCCACTTGAAACCTCATCCAAATGCTTCATGTTTCTCTTGTGTCTTTCCTTTGTGCTTCCAAGTCGTATGTCTTCATATTACAAGATATAAAGTCCTAATACATGATATCTAGTAAAATAAAAAATACACCTAATCTATTTATTACAACCCAATAATAAATAAATTACCTCTTTTATACAAAGCACAAATAAATTAATATACAACCCCATTGAATAAACCAAAACAACCATTGCATACATCCAAAAAACACAAGGCCAAATGCTAGATTATGCACCAACATGAACATTCATCATATCATCCAAATATATTAAAGAAACCCCACTAAAACCACGAAATTTCAGCCAACATAAACTGAAATTTCGGGTTTTAAACATTGTCCAAACAATATACATATCATCATGCATATCTTTCAAGGTTTAATCACAAGCATGTGTGATATGACCTTAAAAGTTTGGGGATTCAACATACAAGAACATAGCAGCCCCTAAAGGGGTTTTAAAGTCCATAAAACAAATTTTTAAAAGACCATACAAGCTAGCTATCCACATAACCGGCTCTAGATCCATTGTTGGGTTTGGTAGAACACAAGTCATAGTTTAACCACTTAAACTTTCTAAAATGCAGCGGAAGTATAGCTTTATAATATTGTTTATAAGCTGAAATTTCAAGTTCTATTTTGATGTTATATGTTTTAAACAAACCCATGAACAAGTGGATCTTTATATGTGAATAAGCAAGCTATGAACATATGTAAAACTACATAAAATCACAGCTATAATGAGCTGTGAAAAACTACCTTCTCCAGCAGCAAAAATAGACAGAAAATGGATGTTGGAAGCTGAAATTTCGGCCAAGGCTCCAGGGAAAGGATCACTCAAGCTTGTATACCCCAAGCTCTTTGAAAAAGCACCTTCTTGTTAGGAAGAAACACCACAAAGAAAGCTCCTAAACCCCTTCTTTTTCTACTTGTTTTCGTAAAACAATGAGAGAGAGAGAGGAGAGTATTGAGTCTATTGCATGTGTGAAGTAATGAGAGATGTTGTGTCCAAGACTAGTAATAAGTGTGTATTCTCAAGAAGAAAAAAGAACCAGTGAAAACAAGGGGGGGGGCGGCCGAAATTAGTGGTTTCAAAAGACTTTCCCTCCTTAAATCTAATACACACATATATTAACTAGTCTTGTAACTAGTTTCTGCAATTAACCATTTAATTGCATAAGTGGTGTACTCTCATTATTATTTGGTGTTATCCAACTTATTTAAATAAAACTTCAAATAATATTATTGAACAAGATATCCTAATAAGTTGTTCATTCTCATATGCAACTTATTTAGAAAACCCATTTTCTAAATTGGTGTAAATGTTTGATTGCATGATCATATCATCAATTAAATATTAATTGGTGTTTGCTAAGCTTGTTATTGGGTATAACCCGACTTGGATCATAACGTACTAACCGCATCAATATTCTCCGTGTCTTGGGCATATAGAATCCTACAATTACCAATGTGAAATATGAACCATTTTCAGCCAAAAACAAAACCCAAGAACATGGATCATATATATATATATGTGAAATAATGTGCTATCAAACCATAAAACAACCATAGGGTGCTCAAAGATACAACCTTTCTTGCACAAGATGTTGTAGATGAAAAAGATGAAGATGGTAATGTTCTTGTATGTGCAGCCCTCAAGGAAGAAAGCCTCAAGTTGTGTTACCCCCAAGCTCTTCCCAACACTTGCTAGTTAGGGAGCTATACACCAAAACTCTCTTTCAATGCTCCTTCAAAAATCCAAATTTTCAGCCTTCTTGGAGCCTCTAATCCGAGATTTTTAGCCTTCTTGGAAAGAATTCTTGCTTAAGTGTGTGTGAGAGAATGTGTGTTTGATGGATGAGTGTTTGAATGGCTAATGTCCTGCAATAGCCAAGACAAAAGGGTGGAGTCCCAACACCCACAAGGGGCGACCGAATTTAGTTCAAAATGGGTTCCCCCCCATTTTAAAAGTTTTATAAAATACACTCCTTTAATTCATAGTTTATAAAATTAAAACCTATTTTAATTTTATAACATTAACACAATTTTATTTGTTATTATTTAACCAACTTAAATAATGAAACTAATAATTTCTCATGAACAAATTATCCACATAATGTTGTTCTTTTACAAAAGCAATGTTTTAGAAAACCATTTTCTAAATTGGTGTTAATATTTATTTGTATGATCTCATCAACGAATAAATATTTATTGGTGTTTGTTTGGCTTGTTATTGGGTATGACCCGACATGGATCATAACGTACTAACCACATCAATCTTGTATGTGTCTTGGGCATATAAGATCCAACAGTGTTATCACCCGCCCATGCAAGAGTGCGAGGCTAGGACCCTCAGTCTCCTTTAGGATGCCTCCTCATCCTCCACCACCTGTTAGGACTCCGATACCTGCACCTCTGCCATTTGACCCACTCCGACACCACCCACATGATGAGCACTGGATACCACCTAGGCGCAGCATGTATGACGGCCCTAGTGTGCTAGCTGGTGACCGGTACTCCCAGTCTAGCCGCCGGGCAAGCGACGTAGGATCCTCCGATGCTGCACTAGATGAGATTTTGAAGACCGTCCGTCGTCACGAGCTGACACTCTAGCACGCCAATCACACCTATCAGTCTGCCCAGTTTAAGGCCATGATGGCTTCGTGTGGGGTCAGCGGTTGGAGCAAGAGCAGAGGAAGAAGAACTCAGGATGGCTAGGGTGGCTGAAGAAGAAGTGGACGTGAGAGCGTGGAGAGGAAGTGGGATTTATCTGTCTTTTAGACAGTTGAAGGAAACTATTTTTATTATTATCTGATACTATTATTATTATTATGGGGGTGATGGCACCTTCCAACTTGTAAGAGTATAACTCTGATTCAACTATGCTTGTTGATACTATTGACCCAATCTACCTATGAAACTATTTCCATGAATGCTAAATTTTGCTGAGCTATTTGTATTGAACTGCTATGTGTCATGTTATGCGTCAGGAATTTTGGCCTGTGCCCATTTTTGAATAATTGTCTTAAATTAATTTTTTGAAACATTGTTAGAGATATTAGTGGTGTGTATATTACACTCCCTCCTTCTAGGATGTGATATATTAGGGTAAATGATGCTCGGGCTACTCGAAACCAAATTATGAGATGCTAAATGAATTTATCTGTGATGCTATCAGAATATCGACTAGGAGAGGAACCCGGTTTGGAAGACGAGGAGCTACTAGAGGCCGCCGTGAGGAGGCCAGACAAATCGGAAACCAACCCCTTCCTCCACCAGGAACTCCTCGTGGGGAGGATGCTAATCAAGGGAATGATGAGAAAATTGCCAACCTCGTAGCACAACAGATTGCTAACGCCATTCCGACCATCATCGCCTAGATTAATGCGGACCGGAGTAACCCCGGTGGTAGTGATGAATTCAGGAACAACGAGGGCAACAACAAGAAAGTTGAAGCACTGAAGAATGGATGCTCCTGTAAAACCTTCAGGGCATGCAAGCCTAAGGATTTCTATGGCACCAAGGGTGCGATAGAGACGTATCGGTGGATCGATGAAATAGAAGCTATCCTGGACATTAGTGAGTGTAAGATGGACCACATGGTGAGGTTTGCATCCCAATCACTCAAGGGATCAGCTCTAGAATGGTGGAAGATGGTTACTCAGCCCCGGGAAAGAAACGCTGCTAACCGAATGAGTTGGACCGAATTCAGGAATTGATAACCAACAAATACTGCCCCATCAATCAACTCGAGAGGTTGGAGTCTGAATTTCTATGCCTGGAAATGAAAGGTCCTAATTACGCTGAGTACATCAACTGCATCTTAGCCCTGTCTCGACTGGTGCCACACCTGGTGACACCGGAATCTAAGGGCGTAGCACGTTTCATCTGTGGGTTACATCCCAGAGTTAGGGGTATGGTCCGATCTTCCAGACCTACGACTCTACAGGTTGCGGTGGATCTCACTAGTTGCTTAACTGATGACCTGGTTAGGGTTGGATGGATAGAGCAAGGAAGAACTGAAGAAAAGAAGAGAAAGTGGGTTGATGTCAAGAAGATGATGGGTAGCAGTAGTGGTTCAAGCAAGAGGTCAGGTGAAGGTATTAGACATGATGATCAGGGAAAAAGGGCACCAAAGCTATATGTAGGCACAAGACCCTTTTATAACAAGTGCAATCTACACCATCAAGGGGAGTGTAACCTAATGCCCTTTTTTAGGTGCAAGTGAACTGGTCACTTAATTAAGGACTGTACGTATGCGCCAGGTAAACAATGCTATGAGTGTGGAGATCCAGGGCACATGAGGAATAAGTGTCCTAAGTTGGGGAGAGATAAGGATGCCAGACCTAACAAGCCTAAGAGATGAGCATTCATGATGGAACCAGCTGATGCTCACAAAGAACCTCATGTGGTCAATGGTATGTTCCTTATAAACAATCATCCTGCTACCGTTCTATTTGATACTGGAGCAACTGCTAGTTTTGTCTTTAGTACTTTTCGGCCTTTGATTGACATGAGTGCATGCATCCTGACTGATACGTTCACCATACAATTAGCTGACGGTAACATCTTAGAAACTAATGAAGTCATCAAAGATTGCTTAATGAATCTGGAAGGAAGTACACTTAAGATAAACCTGATGCCTATTAAGCTTGGAAGATTTGATGTGGTTGTTGGTATGGATTGGCTGGCTAGGCATAGAGTTGAAATTGTGTGTGATGAACGCCTACTTAAGATACCTTTGAGCAACGGGAAAGTGCTAGTTGTTCATGGCGAAAGAAGTAACATTCTATATCCTATGATATCTCATTTAAAAGCTACCAAGAGTCTTATGAAGGGATGCCCAGCTTTCATAGTCTATATGATGAAGGCTAAAGAGGAGAAGAAAATTAGGAATATTCCAATGGCTTTTGAATATCTGGAAGTGTTTCCCGAAGACCTACCGGGGCTCCCTCTGAATCGACAGGATGATTTCCAGATAGATCTACTGCCTGGTGCTACACTAGTAGCCAAGGCACCATACCGACTCACCCCTCCTGAGATGAAGGAACTAATGCTACAAATCCAAGAGGAACTTGACAAGGGATTTATACGGCCAAGTGTCTTTCCATGGGGTGCCTCGGTACTATTCGTGAAGAAGAAGGATGGAACCCTACGTATGTGCATTGATTACAGGGAACTAAACAAGCTGACAATAAAGAACCAATACCCTCTTCCGAGAATAGATGACCTATTCGATCAACTATAGGGAGCAAGTTATTTTTCCAAAATAGATTTAAGATTAGGTTACCATCAACTAAAGAAAAGAGAAGAAGACATATCCAAAACGGCCTTTAGAACTAGATATGGACATTATGAGTATCTGGTCATGCCCTTTGGGCTGACTAACGCACCAGCGGTGGTTATGGATCTCACAAACCATGTATGCCACCCATATCTTGAGAAGTTTGTGATTGTTTCTATCGACGACATCTTGATCTCCTCCTGTAGTAAGGAAGAGCACGAGAAGCACCTTCGGCTAATTCTTGAGTTACTCAAGAATGAGCAATTATATGCTAAATCCTCCAAATGTGAATTTTGGATGCCAGAGATCCAATTTCTAGGGCATGTCATAAATGAGACTGGGATTCAAGTTGACCCTTCTAAGATTGAGGCTATTAAGAACTGGAAAATTCCTGAAACCCCCAACTAAATAAGGCAATTCCTTGGATTGGTCGGATACTACAGAAGGTTTATCAAGGACTTCTTGTAAGGCCCCATTCCCGGGCACCTCATAGTTGGTCATTCTTCGCACATAAATCGCTCATTTATTTAAAACATTGCAGCGGAATCTTTTAACTAAAATCATTTCATATATTAATAACTGCTTTTGCAAAATAATACAATATCGTTACGAAATATCATTCGTTTCATTACATCATAAAAACATCATTTTACATTAAATGGATGCCATCCAAAATAATCCAAGTAGCTGCCCCCGTGCCATCCTCAACAACACTCACCTGCCAACTGGAAAATACATAAAAGTCAGCGTTGCTGAGTGAGTTCTAGTTTTTATAAAATATAAATTACCTTTCCCTCGTTAAAACATTTTCTTTACTATCACACATGGTCACACATCGTACATTTCGTTATTATCGCACATTTCATTCATTTTGTTCATATCGCACATTTTATACGTTTCGCACTTTTCGCACTTTTATTATTATCTTTCGCTAAATCTAGATCCTGTCAAGCTTTACCCTCTTCATGGCATGCAGCCACGATTACTAAGGTCAAATGACAAGGATCCCATATCGCACGTATGGAACAGTCACTAAGACTGACTCCCCTGTGTGTGAACTCTCATGAGGTAGCCAAGATCGCACGCTACATAACACATAGTTAATACCACATCGCACATGTGGAGTAGCCACCAAGACTGACTCCCACTATGTGTGAACCCTCATGAGTTAGCCAAAATCGCACGCTATTCCACACGCAGTTGTTCTAACAACTCACATGGAGTTGTAAACCACTTTCTATTTTGCTTGCAAGGCTTTCATTCATTCATTAAGTTCCACTTCTTATTATCTTATTTCTTTCGCTTCGTTAAGATAATACTTTACGTATATTAAAATAATCGCACTACGTGTAACCACGTAAATAATACGTATTAAGGAACTAAACTTACATCACACATCATCACACATCATCATGCATCATCACACATCATCGTTTAGTCAACACGCATCATCATCTAGACATCACACACACTATCTAGCACCCCTATCTAAGCACACATCATTCATCACCAAAAGTCAACTTACATCACCCTCGGGAACGTCCCAAGTCAGAGCTTATACTTTACATGTTCCCAAAATTCAAAAAAAATAAATTCTAAGTCTTAGGCGCATGGGCACTGTGTAGGCGCATGGGCACTGTGTAAAGGCGCATGGGCACTATGCAGGCGCATGGCCTTCTGGGCGTATGGGAACACTTAGGCGCATGGGCACTATTGGGGCGCACGACCCAACACTTAGTCATTCTAGGCAAATTCTAGGTGCATGGGCACTATGAAGACGCGTGAGTGGCTAGGCGTATGGGTACTATTTGGGCGCATGGGGTTTGGGGGTATGGGGGACACTTAAGCAATTTTGACCGTTGGGTGCATGGACTAGTATTTTGGCGCATGGGCAACCAACTTACACTAATCAATATAATTCAGTCCCCAAACTAACATATATGAAGTTCTAAGCTTAGCACTAACATTCTAATCCATAGAACCATATTCATAATATGATTATAACATCATAACCACCCAAAACATACCCCACCCACATACCTTAATACATACACAAACGGGTAATATACCCCTTTTATAAAAAACGTACTTACATTTATTTCCAGCCCCAAAACCAGTTACAACATGTTAAAAAATGGAGTTCTAGAACTTACCTTTAACAACTCTCAGGAAAGACTTCTTCAAACCCTAAAACCCACCAAAAACACACAACCCGAACATACAAACCTGTATAAGCATTCAACCGAGGCTGAAACCTAACAAGAACACTTAAAAACAATGAATTCTTACCTTGAATTCGAATTCTTCTTCTTCTCCTCTCTAGAAACCCGAACTATCTGCTCTTTCTCTCTCTTTAAAACTAAAGGAAATGAGATATGCAGAAGATTATAGGCGGCCATACCACCTTTATGCACCAACTTTTATTCTTTTTGTCCTTTTGACACTTTTAACCTCTCAACTTTGGGTTATATTATATTTCCTTCTTTTATTCACGTTTATTATTTCTTTCCCGTCTATTAAAAATCTCTGGTGTTACAAGTCACCCCCCTTATATAGGTTTCATCCGTGAAACTTGTTATTCCTCAAACAGATAAGGGTAATGCTGCCTCATCTCTTCTTCAGTCTCTCACGTACACTCAGATCCCTTCCTGTGCTTCCACTGTACACGCATAAGAGGAACCACTTTATTCCTTAACCTTTTCTCCTTACTATCAATGATCGCAACTGGTTGCTCCACATAGTTGAGCCGTTCATCTACTTCAATATCTTTCAGTGGTACAACTATATCTTCTACTGCCAAACACTTCCGTAGATGAGATACATGAAATGTCGGGTGAATTCCACTTAACTCATCGGGTAGTTCCAATCTATAGGCCACATCTCCTACTCGAGCAATGATTTGGAAAGGCCTTATGTACCTCGGGCTCAAATTGCCCTGCTTTCTAAACCGAATGATACCATTCCAAGGTGAGACTTTCAACATAACCCTATCACCCACCTAGAACTCAATTGGTCTACATCTCTTATCAGCATACGACTTCTGTCTATCCTTAGCTGCCTTCATAAAGGCATCGATGTTTTCTAGTTTTTCAGTCGTAGCCTCAATCACCTCAATAGTTCCCAACTCTTTCTGACTAATATCACCCCAACCCACGGGCGTTCTACATCTCCTACCATATAGCATCTCATAAGGTGGCATACCAATGCTGGCATGATAACTATTTTTATAGGAGAACTCAGCTAACAGTAAATGGTCATCCCAACTTCCTCCAAAATCGATTACACACGCTCGGAGCATATCTTCAAGCGTCTGTATCATCCTCTCAGATTTTCCATTTGTCTGAGGATTTTAAGCCGTGCTAATGTGTACCCTCGTCCCCATCGCATCGTGGAATTTCTTCCAACACATGGATGTACACCGAGTGTCACAATCAGATACAATAGACACTAGTACACAATGATGAGCTACGATCTCCTTGATGAATATATACGCCAATCTCTCGGAGGAATGTGTCTCTCGAATCGGTAGGAAGTGAGCACTCTTCATCAAACGATCAACTATCACCCATATGGCATCATACCCTCTCGGGGTATGCGGTAACTTCGTAATAAAGTCCATGGTGATATGCTCCCACTTCCACTCGGGTATATCCAAAGGTTGGATTTTCCCGTACGACTTCTGATGTTTCGCCTTCACTTGTAAACAAGTAAGACACTTACTCACATACTCTACTATGTCACGCTTCATACCCGGCCACCAATAATCCTTCTTCATATTGTGGTACGTCTTGTAGCACCGGGATGAATGGAGTATCAAGTCTTATGAGCCTCGTCCATAATCTTTCCACATAGATCCCCAAAACGAGGAATCCACATCCGTCCAGATCGGGTTCTAACACCAAATTGTTCTCACCTAATTCCGTGACTAGACCTTTCATCCTTTCAGAGTTAAGACGGTCTTCTTTCAAAGCCTTGTCTTGAAACTCCTTGACATGCGTCATCACATCAGAGGTCATAATCAACTGATATGCCTTTACCCGAATCGGCTCGGGTCTTTCCTTTCGGCTAAGGGTGTCCGCTACCACGTTGGCCTTGCCCGAATGGTTTGGATCTCACAATCGTAATCCTTTATGAGCTCCAACCATCGGCTCTGCCTCATGTTCAAATCTTTCTGCTCGAAGAAGTACTTCAAGCTCTTGTGGTTAGTGAAGATGGTGCACTTTGTTTCATATAGGTAGTGCCTCCAAATCTTTAATACGAAGACCACAGCTGCTAGCTCCAAGTCATGAGTAGGATAATTGACCTTATGAACTTTCAATTTTTGGGTTGAATAAGCTATAACCTTTCCTCGTTGCATCAGTACGCAACCCAACCCTGAGTAAGAAGCATCCGAATAGACTACGAAGTCCTCACTTCCTTCGGGTAACGACAAGACAGGAGCTTGCGTCAGCCTCATCTTTAACTCCTCAAAAGCCTTCTCTTGATCTTGACCCCATAAAAACTTCACATCCTTGCGGGTCAACTTAGTCAACGGAGAAGCTATCTTGGAGAAATCTTGGATAAATCTCCTATAATACCCAGCCAATCCCAAGAAGCTATGAATCTCAGATGGCGTCTTTGGAGACTTCCATTGCATCACCACCTCCACCTTTGCCGGGTCTACCATAATCCCCTTGGGATTTACCACGTGACCCAAGAACTGAACTTCGCGTAACCAGAACGTGCACTTGGAGAACTTAGCTTACAACTTCTCCTTTCTCAATGTCTCCAACACCTCCCGAATGTGACCGGCAGGCTCCTCTTTGCTCCTTGAGTAAATCAGGATATCATCAATAAATATAATCACTGATTTATATAACATCGGCCGACACACTCGATTCATTAAGTCCATAAATGCAACTGGCGCATTAGTTAAATCAAAAGACATAACGAGAAACTCATATTGTCCTTAACACGTGCAAAAAGTTGTCTTAGGGATATCTTGCTCCTTCACCTTCAACTGATGGTAGCCAGATCAAAGAACTATCCTCGAGAACCAACTGGCACCTTGAAGTTGATCAAACAAGTCATCAATCCTCGGTAATGGATACCAATTCTTCACCGTCAACTTGTTCAATTCACTGTAGTTAATACACATCCTCACACTACCGTCCTTCTTCTTCACGAAGAAGACCAGAGCACCCCAAGGAGAGATACTCGATCTAATGAACCCCTTATCGAGCAACTCCTGCAGTTGCTCCATCAATTACTTCATCTCTGAAGGAGCCAAATGATACAGTGCCTTAGCGACACGCTGAGCACCAGGTATCAAGTCAATTTGAAATTCAATTTCACGATCTGGTGGCACACCTGATAAGTCCTCTGGGAACACATCGGGAAAGTCACACACCACCGGTAAATCGGAAAATTCTGGTGTTGATGTGTTCACATCTTTTACATAGGCCAGATAGGCACTACATCCCCGCCTCAGGCATTTTCCCGCCACCGCCATCGAAATCACTTTAGGAATCATCGTAACTCGATCACTGTATATCGTCACCAAGCTCCCATCAGGCGCTATCAATTTAATCATCTTCTTGCGACACATAATGTTCACCTTGTAGTCCGCTAACCAATCCATTCCTAGGACTACATCAAACCCGCCTAAGGTCATCACAAACAGTCTAGCAGGAAACTTGTGACCTTCTAGTTCTATATCACAACCATCAGTCAAGTCAGAAATCCTGGTAGACTTACCTACAAAAGTTTCTACATCGAATGGTTCATCAATGCATCTACTACTGACATGCAAATTAGCACAGAAAGCAGCAGTAATAAAACTCCTACTAGCAGCAGAATCAAATAACACAGAAGCAAGAGTTTGGTTTACTCTAAACGTACCTGACACCACATCTGGGTCTGTCCTAGCCTCCTCCCTGATCATCATGAAAGCTCTGGCACTTGCCCTCTACCCTTCAGTTCCAGCATTCTTCTTTCCTCCGGAACCCTCAGCCCTTGGCTTCTTGCAATCCCGGCTCATGTGACCCTCCTCATTGTAGTTATAACACCTTATAACCCAGCACTCTTTCGCCACGTGACTGGGCTTCCCACATTTGAAACACATGATCCGTCCTAACTTACACTCTCTCGAATGTTCCTTCCCGCATTTACCACATCTCTTTGACCCCGCACCAGGTGTGACCACATGTCGGTCATCCACCCTTGCAACCTTATTGTTTGGAGCGGCCCCGCCACGTCCAAACCGTTTCCCATTCCAATTTTGGTCACCACCACCTTTCCTGCTCACCTCAGCTTTCACCACCTCTCGCTCATCATAAAGCCTTTCGGCCAAATCAACCACTGACCGGAACATACCTGGCCGGGCGGCGATCATGTGCCTACGGATATCCGCTGGCAAACCCCAAACATACCTCTTAATCTTTTGTGACACAGGTGTCACCTGATCCGACACCAGTCGTGCTATCTCATTGAATTTGGTGGTGTACTGTTAGTGAGTCATGGTTCCCACTTGCAACTGCAGGAACTCCCTCTTAACCTTGTCAAGTTCCCTGTGAGGAAAAATTCCTTGATCACCAATTTCTTCAACTCACTCCACCTCATTCTTTCAATTGCTCTACTACCATCAGCTTGGACAATATTGTCCTACCAGCACAAAGTTGAGTCCACAAACGGGTGGGCAGCAAACTTAACCTTCTAATCCTCCTGACACTCGCTGATATTGAGTACGGCCTCCATTTCACTCACCCATCGGTGGGCAGCAGCAGCAGTGCCATTACCATTAAAGATAGGGGGCTTGCACTTTTGAAACGCCCTATAGTTACATCCCTGAGCTGCCTCGAGCACAACCTCCTCCTCCTCATCATCATCGATGACAACCGTCTCAGTCTCAGGTTGCTCCCCCTCCCCCGCGGGTCTTCTTCTTTCCTTCCTCTCTCCTTCCCTAACATATTTAATCACTTCGGTCACCACAGACGACAAGATCGTCTGCATGACCTGATGAACCTCCTCTACCACAACCTCTTTCATTGAGGCTCTCAAATTAGCACTCTCATCCCCACCTTCTAGATGAGGGGTCTCAGGCTCCTCATGGGTCACCTTTTCAGCCCTGGGCCTTCCTCTTGTGGCCCGTGGTCCAGTACCACGTCCACCACGTACTCCGCCTCGTGAAGCCTTAGAAGATCTACCTCCAGCCATCCTCTAACACACTATAAGATTCAAACACTAACATGGTCATTCAAGATAATAACTCGGATTATGTCAAGTATAGTAAGTCCCTAATTATGGTGGCCAGTTGTGATTTGCCACTTACTTTACTTTTCATACCCCAAGCATTTCCTATCCTGACTACATCAGTATCTGAATCTGCTAAAGGCAAACAGATGAAATAACATGCGCACATAATACCGGTTATCATTAAGGAAAATACCTGATGGCATGTAGCTACTCGGACTGGCATCCCTTCCTTTTTCATCCCATTCTTAGTTTAAGTTTAGGAAACTTTTGAAAATATTTACCCATTTCACTTAAACTTTGGCTCTGATACCAACTTGTAAGGCCCCATTCCCGGAAACCTCACAGTTGGTCATTCATCGCACATAAATCGCACATTTATTCAAAACATTACATGTTGTTACATATGTACCTAGATTCTGATCTCAATGTAATATCTTTGTAATGTCTTACTTATATGTAATTGAAAGTTTATTAATGAAATGCAAGTGGTTGTGGATGCTTATAATGTTTAAATGTTTCATTAATGGGTTGTGCAATGAATGGTTGATAGATTATATAGGTAGATGGTTGTTTGAATTGATTTGCTTAATGTTATGATAATTAACACATTCAAACCTAACATTATGAAGTTATCATGCGAATGGGCCATGACAATGGACCATACGCATGAATAACTTCATGCGAATGGCTCAGTCGCTCGATTGAACCAGGAGACTGGATCAGTCGTAAGACTGA
>BJCO01833641.1:0-21240 GCA_018326465.1 Flaveria floridana | reverse complement strand
GGGTGATAATGGGAGCTTTGGTCATGGTTCCCATTTCTGGTTCAACAGACTTCTGGTTAAGGGCCATTTTGGTTGAGTGAGTAAGTTTGAAGAAACAAGGGTGATTTGGGATGGTTAGATCTCACAATCAAGAGCCTGGATGCTCTGATACCAATTGCAGGATCGATATTGTTCTCTCAACACTTAGTGTTTCTTACAAACAGTTAAATATCACTCATTTGGTGAATGCAAAATCAAGAACTCAGATGATAATAATATAATAAGTAAAGAACACAAGAAATGGTTTTCAAGATACTTGTATATATTATCTCTCAACTAAGTATTACAAGACTCATTCAGAAGCGTGGATTCTAAGTTATAATGAGCGACTATATATACTACTATCTACAACTTGTTATACTAGATAACATGATGGGACTTACTTCTAAACAAATACTACATTGCTAGAGGTAGGGTATCTTAGATAAAGTATTATCTAAGATAAGGTAGTCATGACAGGTCCATGACTTATCTTTTGGTCACCAACTAAAGTTGGCAGCTGTACCAGCTAAGGAATGGTGAACAGTGGAGAAAAGTAAGGTCAACAACATGAACGTGGAAAGCCTCTTGCAGAGAATCAGAGTAGGCAGCATGTGTCAGTCGGACCATGCTTTGTCCTCTGGTTCATACTGTGATTCTTCCGAAGTGTAAATGGCTTCGGAAGAATAAGTTATTCCAAACCATTTATACTTTGGAAGACTCAACTTCTTCCGAGGCTTTGTCTTCGGAAGACTTTATCTTCAATCTTCTAAGTGTCTACTTCGGAAGAATATCTTCTAAGTTTCGGAAGACTTAGTTTATTCTTCGGAAGCTCTTCAGAAGATCACTATGTAAGCTTCGAAAGTTGCAGCATTGCCTTTGGAAGACTTCTCTTAGCTGTACAGATATCTTCTAAGTGTTGTTTTGGTTGCATCAACCTTAATAGATCCAACACTTTTTCCTACCAAGTCTTGGGCGCATGAACTATTCAGGCGCATTGGCACTATGGGGCGCATCATTCTATACTTGCTTTTCTAAGGTACATTTTCAGGGGCATGGGCCCTGTTTGGGCGTATGACCTTACTTAATATATTCTAAGGCAAAAAGGCTAGGCGCATGAGCCCTATTTGGGCGCATGAGCAACACTTAAATCTTTCTAAGGAAATTTAGGTGCATGAGCCTTATATAGGCGCATGACCAACCTATTTGACATATTTCTAACATATTTTCAGTCTCAATCATCATATCCTCTTATTCTAAGCTTATTACAACCTTTCTAAGCATAAAAATCACATAACAACCATAAAACACCATCATATAAGCATAAAATATACGGATACACATCCATAATAATTATAAAACCATTTTAGTACATTTTCAGCCCTAAAAACATTTTAAAGCATGTAAAATATGGGGTCTAGGACTCACCTTGTGTTAATAAACACACGAAACTCCTCAAAACTTGCTTGTATATGAATTCAGACACCTAGAATAGACAAAACAAACACCAACACACATAATACACTTAATAATCGGTTTCTATGGATGAAACCATGAAGAAACAGAACCAATTATCACCAAAAACACTTACCTATGGATATTTAGCTCTTTTTCTTCAAAAATCAGAGAGAAACTTCTGTTTTTCTCTTCTTCTTTCTTTTCAGTCGAAAGGTAGCAGTTGTAAGCATGGCATGGGCGGCCATGCTTTAAAAAGTTGGATCTTTTGTCTTTTGTGTACCATTTACACAGCACCCCCTTTGACTTTTGTCTCTATTCATTTTCTATTTGCTACTTTTCCTTTCTATTTATTTCTGACAAATTTTCGGGCGTTACAAGTCTACCCCCCTTAAAGAGGTTTCGTCCTCGAAACCTGTCACTCTTCGAACAACTGTGGGTAATGTTGTCTCATTTCTTCTTTAGTCTCCCACGTAGACTCGGAACCCTTCCTGTGCTTCCACTGTACTCGCACCAATGGAACCACTTTATTTCTCAATCTCTTCTCCTTCCGATCGATGATTGCCACCGGCTGCTCTACATAATTGAGTCGTTCATCCACTTTGATATCATCCAGTGGTAGAATCATATCTTCATTAGCTAAGCACTTTCTTAGATGAGATACATGGAATGTCGGGTGAAATCCACTTAACTCATCTGGCAATTCTAACCAATACGCCACCTCTCCTACTCGTGCGTTGATTCGGAAAGGCCCTATGTACCCCGGGCTTAGCTTACCCCTCTTCCTGAACCGAATGATTCCTTTCCAAGGTGAAACCTTCAACATAACTCAGTCTCCCACCTTGAATTTGATCGGTCTACGCCTCTTGTCGGCGTACGACTTTTGTCTATCCTTTGTTGCCTTCATAAAGGGTTTGATCCTTTCTAACTTCTCAGTGGTAGCCTCGATCACCTCAAGGATTCCTAACTCTATCTATCCAATATTACTTTAACATACGGGTGTTCTACACCTTCTACCGTATAGCATCTCGTAAGGTGGCATGCCAATGCTGGCATGATAACTATTGTTATACGGGAATTCTGCTAATGGTAAGTGATCATCCCAACTCCCTTCAAAATTGATCACGCATGCTCAAAGCATATCCTCGAGCGTCTTGATCGTCCTCTCAGACTGACCATCTGTCTGAGGATGATAAGTTGTGCTAATATATAGCCTTGTTCCCATTGCATTATGGAATCTCTTCCAAAACATGGATGTAAACCGAGTGTCGCGATCAGACACAATAGACACTAGTACACCATGACGAGCTACAATCTCCTTAATGAACAGATCCGCCAACCTCTCGGATGAATACGTCTTGTGGATCGGTAGGAAATGAGCACTCAACAATCACCCATATGGTATCGCATCCCCCTCGCCGTACGAGGTAGCTTCGTTATAAAGTCCATAGTGATGTGCTCCCACTTCCACTCGGGTATATCCAATGGTTGGATCTTCCTGTATGGTTTCTGATGTTCTGCCTTCACTTGCAAACAAGTAAGGCACTTGCTCACATACTCCACTACATCGTGCTTCATACACGGCCACCAATAATCTTTCTTCATGTCTATATACATCTTGGTGGCACCGGGATGAATCGAGTATCTAGTCTTGTGAGCTTCATCCATAATTCGTCCCTTTAGGTCTCCGTAACGAGGGATCCATATCCATCCGTTCCGGGTCCTAACACCAAAAGTGTTTTCACCCAATTCTTTTACTAGCCCTCTCATCCTTTCAGAGTTAAGGTGATCTTCCTTCAACGCCTTTTCTTGAATGTCTTTCACTTGGTTCACCACATTAGTGGTCATAACCAACTGATAAGCTTTCACCCGAATTGGCTCGGGTCTTTCCTTTCGACTGAGGGCATCGACCATAATGTTGGCTTTACCAGGATGATAATGGATCTCACAGTCATAATCTTTGATGAACTCAAACCATCTCCTTTGCCTCATGTTGAGATCCTTTTGCTTAAAAAAAATACTTTAAGCTCTTGTGGTTGGTGAAGATTGTCAACTTCGTCCCGTATAATTAGTGCCTCCAAATCTTCAACGCAAGGACCACAGCCGCTAACTCCAAATCATGGGTAGGGTAGTTGACTTCGTGGGTTTTCAACTGTCGAGATGCGTAGGCTATTACCTTTCCATGTTACATTAACACGTAACCTAATCCCGAATAAGAAGCATCTGAATATACCACTAAGTCCTCACTCCCTTCGGTAATGTTAAAAAAGAAGCTTGAGTTAATATTGTTTTTAACTCCTTAAAAGCATCCTCCTATTTCCAACCCCACTCAAACTTCACATCTTTGCGGGTCAATTTGGTCAAAGGTGAGGCTATCTTGGAAAAGTCTTGAATGAATCTCCTGTAGTAACTTGCCAAACCCAAGAAACTACGGATCTCTGATGGCGTCTTTGGAGACTTCAATTGCATCACCGCCTCAACCTTTGTCGGGTCTACCATAATTCCTTCAGCATTCACCATGTGACCTAAAAATTGCACCTCGCGTAACCAGAAAGCACACTTAGAGAATTTAGCATATAATTTCTCTCTCCTAAGTGTTACCAACACCTCGCGTATGTGGCCGGCATGTTCTTCCTCACTTCTCAAATAAACCAGGATATCATCAATAAACACAATCACTGATATATCTAACATTGGCTGACCATTCAGTTCATTAAATCCATAAAGGCAGCTGGCATGTTAGTAAAACCAAAAGACATAACGAGGAACTCGTAATGTACATAACGCGTGAGAAAAGATGTCTTAGGGATGTCTCTTTCGTTCACCTTCAATTGATGGTAGCCAGATCGAAGATCTATCCTCAAAAAACAACTGGCACATTGGAGCTGATCAAACAAGTCGTCAATCCTTGGTAATGGATACCTATTCTTCACCGTCAGCTTATTTAGCTCTCGGTAGTCAATGCACATCCGCA
This sequence comes from Flaveria floridana, assembly GCA_018326465.1. NCBI lineage: Eukaryota > Viridiplantae > Streptophyta > Magnoliopsida > Asterales > Asteraceae > Flaveria > Flaveria floridana. The sequence goes on along the minus strand of BJCO01833641.1, from coordinate 16,793 downwards.
TACTACCGTCCTTCTTCTTCACAAACAATACCGAAGCACCCCAAGGAGAATGCTCGGTGGGATAAACCCTTTATCCATCAACTCCTGCAATTGATCCATGAGTTCCTTCATCTCGGTCGGAGCTAAGCGATATGGTGCTTTGGCAAACGGGTTGGGCACCGGGTATCAGATCAATTTGAAACTTGATTTCGCGATCTGGTGGCATGCCTGGTAAATCTTATGAGAACACGTCTGGAAAGTCACATACCACTGGTACGTCGGACAGTTGTGGTACTGACGTGTCCACATCTTTCACGTAGGCCAGATAGGCACTACATCCACGTCTCATGCACTTTCCCACCACCGCCATCGAAATCACCTTCGGAACCGTAGTAACGCGATCACCGTAGACCGACAATGAACTTCCATCGGGCGCAACTAGCCGAATCATATTCTTGTGACACACGATGTTCGCCTTAGAGGTTGCTAACAGTCCATCCCTAGTACTACATCGAATCCGCCTAGGGGTATCACAAGTAAATTGGCAAAAAACCTATGGCCTTCTAGTTCTACAGCACAGTCCTTTATCATATTAGTAATTCTAGTAGACTTACCAATAGCAGTTTCTACATCAAAGGGCTCATTAATACACCTACTACTAACAGACAATTTAGCATAAAAAGTAGTAGAGATAAAACTCCTACTGACACCAGAATCAAATAATACAGAGGTACAAGTTTGGTTTACTAGAAACATACCTGACACAACATCAGGGTCCACTCTTGCCTCCTCGCGGGTCATCGTGAAAGCTATAGAACTTTCCCTCTGCCCTCCTTCTTCAGCCTTCTTCCTCGCCCCAGAACTCTCGGCCCTTGGCTTCTTCCAGTCCTTGCTAACGTGGCCCTCCTCGCCACAGCTATAACACCTCGGCACCTTGCAGTCTCTAGTAATGTGGCCAGGCCTCCCACACTTGAAGCATACGTTCAATCCCAACCTATACTCACCGGTATGCTCCATTCCACATTTACCGCACTTCCTCATCCCTGAGCTTGATGTCACCCTACGATCATCCATCTTCATCTTTTTATTGTTTGGCGTGAAACCACCACATCGAAACCGCTTTCCGTTCAAGTTCTTATCACCACCGCATGTCTTCTTTGCCTCCACCACAGTCTCTTCTAGGTCATCATACAACCTACCCGCCAGGTCTACAGCCGATCGAAAGGTACTTGGTCGAGCAGCAATCAAATGCCTTCGTATATCAGCCGGAAACCCCTGGACATATCTCTTAATTTTCCTTGATACAGGGTCACCTGATCAGGCACCAGCCTTGCCATCTCATTGATTTGATGGTATATTGTTAATACGTCATAGTTCTCGCTTCCAGCTGAAGGAACTCCCTCTCAATCTTGTCTAACTCCCTGTGAGGACCGAATTCCTCAATCACCAACTTTTTCAGTTCTTGCCACCTCATCTTCCCTATGGCCCTGCTTCCCTCAGCCTCACCAGCATAAGGCCGAGTCCACCAACGAGTGGGTGGCAAACTTCACCTTTCGATCTTCTCGGCACTCACTAATATCAAGCACCGCCGCCATCTCCCTCACCCATCGGTAAGCAGCAGCAGTAGTGCCGTTCCCATCAAAAGTCGGGGTTTTGCATCTCTGAAATGCCCCATAGTTACATCCTCGTGCAGTTTCCTTCACCGCTTCCTCCTCCTCCTCCTCACTCGAGACAATCGTCTCGGTCTCCAATCGCTCCCTTTCCTCCCATCCGGTAGTTCTTCTCCTCTATTTCTTCTCGTCCTCTCTTACCGCCTTGATCACTTCAGTCACTACAGATGGTAAGATTGTCTGCATGACTTGATGGACTTCCTCAACGACCGCCTCTTTCACTGAAGCCCTTAAGTTCACACTTTCATCACCACCCTCCTGGTGATGCACTTCGGGATCTTCACGGGCCCTCTCAGTAGTCTTGGTCTTATTCCTAGTGACATGCGGTTCAGCACAACGTCTTCCCTATGCTCCACCCCTAGAGGCCTTAGATAATCTACCTCCAGCCATTCTCTAATCACTATAAGATTCAAGCACTAAAACGGTCATTCAAGGTAATTGCTCAGTTTATGTTAAATATAGTAAGTCTCTAATTACAGTGGCCAGTTATGATTAGCCACTTACTTTACTCTTCACACTCCAAGAATTTCCTATCCTTACTACATCAGTATCTAAATCTACTAAGATCACATAAGTCAAATAGCACACGCACATAATACTCTTTAACCTTAAGAAAAGAAATACCTAATGGCACGTAGCTACTTGGGCTAACATCCCTCCATTCGTCCCATTTTCAGTTTAAGTTTAGGTTTTTGAAAATATTTACCCAATTCTATTAAACTTTAGCTCTGATACCAACTTGTAAGGCCCCGTTCCCGGGCACCTCATAGCTAGTTAGTTATAGCACTGAACGTACATAATAGTATACATTTCATAAAACATGCAGCGGAATTACATTAACAAAAGCCCATTAATTTTGTTAATAATTACTATTGCTAAGCAATACATCATTGTTCATTAGTTACAAAAAGATTGTTTAAATGCATTACAAAACAACAATATCATCAAAACATGAATGGATGCTAGTCTTGCCCCACCGTGTAGTTTCACCCTCATGCCATCCTCAGCAATATTTACCTGCCAACTGAAAATGTATAAAAGTCAGCGTTGCTGAGTGAGTTCTAGTTTTAATAGTATTAAAATACCTTGTATAGATATATGAAAATATCCTTTGTTGTAAAATACTTCCTTTATTTTGGTATGTGGTCACACATCATACGTACATCAAGGTAACACTTTCTTACATTCATTACTGTATGCATTCGTTCATTTCGTACTTTTATCATTATCTTTCACTTTCTTACGGACCAATGTGCAATACCCTGAACATTGTGCACGAAGCTGATGTCGGGCGTGTGGTCTATAAATAGACCATGAACATTGTGCACTAAGCTGACCCAGTCAACTAGGGTATGCAACAAGGGTCCCTGTCAGTCTCAATGACTGACCCTGCATGCATCCTTCGGTTAGCTAAACCGCATACAGTTAAGCTAACGACAACATGGTCATGCACCTCCTATTCATTTGCTTTCAATACTTTTATTCATTCCTTTATGTTCCACTTTTCTTTTTCATTAATCTTTCACTTTTATTAATGATAATACTTTACGTATACGATCATAAACACAACACGTAAAGTCATACAATAATTATTATTATGGAACATAAGAACAGCTCATAATTATGCATAATAATAACAATTAAAAACCCTAAACTCAAACTAGGGTCAAACCCTAATCATTCTGTTTTTCTCAAAATTTCAAAAAAATTTCTAAGTGTTCTGGGTGCATGAGCACTATGCGGGCGCATGAGCCCTGCTTAGGCGCATTAGTACTATTCGGGCGCATGGCCCTACACTTAACCCTTTTTTTCCTACCAAGTCTTGGGCGCATGAACTATTCAGGCGCATTGGCACTATTGGGCCGCATCATTCTATACTTGATTTTTCTAAGGTATATTTTCAGGCGCATGGGCCCTGTTTGGGCGCATGACCTTACTTAATATATTCTAAGGCAAAGAGGCTAGGCGCATGAGCCCTATTTCGGTGCATGAGCAACACTTAAATCTTTCTAAGGCAAATTTAGGCGCATGAGCCTTATATAGGCGCATGAGCCTTATATAGGCGCATGACCAACCTGTTTGACATATTTCTAACATATTTTCAGTCCTAATCATCATATTCTCTTATTCTAAGCTTATTACAACCTTTCTAAGCATAAACATCACATAACAACCATAAAACACCATCATATAAGCATAAAACATACGGATACACATGCATAATAGTTATAAAACCATTTTAATACATTTTCAGCCACAAAAATATTTTAAAGCATGTAAAAGACGGGGTGTAGGACTCACCTTGTGTTATCAAACACACGAAACTCCTTAAAACTTGCTTGTATACGAATTCAAACACCTAGAATAGACAAAACAAACACCAACAAACATAATACACTTAATAATAGGTTTCTATGGATGAAATCACGAAGAAACCGAACCAATTATCACCAAAAACACTTACCTATGGAGATTCAGCCCTTTTTCTTCAAAAATCCAAGAGAAACTTCTTTTTTTCTCTTCTTCTTTCTTTTCAGTTGAAAAGTAGCAGTTGTAAGCATGGCACGGGCGGACATGCTTTAAAAAGGTGGATCTTTTGTCTTTTGTGTACCATTTACACAACACCCCCTTTGACTTTGTCTCTTTTCATTTTCTATTTTCTACTTTTCCTTTCTATTTATTTTTGAAAAATTTTCGGGCGTTACACATGGTAAGACTCATTATGAGCTGTGGCAGAAAAGGAGACCTTTTATTGGTTTTCTCAGACCTTGCACTATCTTGAATACCAAAGATCGGACAGCCAAATTTGTTAAGAAATCAGATGATGGACACTTTAATGGATACTCTTCCCAAGCTAAGGCTTATAGAGTATACAATATCAGAACTAGAGTAGTTGAGGAGTCAACTAATGTGACCTTCAACGAGCACACTCTTAGTGTGAAAGGTTCTAGTCCTGATTAGTTGTTTGATCTTGATTTAGTTACCAACTGCTTAACAAATCTTGTATAGATGTTTCAAGATCTATAGGTAACTTATTAACGAAAGATCTTGACCTAAGATTTGAGCTGAGAAGACCAAGTAAGAAAACTACTTCAACTTAAGTGGCAATAAATCTTGCACTTGGAAATCTTGTCAACACAACAATGACAAATTCTTCAACTGATACATCTAAGGTGCCTATAAATTCCAGCACAGAGGCACAAAAACAAATGAAGGAGTTTTCAATGTAGGAGGAGGTGGTGGTGGTGATAGTGATCAAGAATTCCTTGATGTTGATAACCACCCTATGGAAGGCAACATCAATGATGTCACACACTCATTGGATCAAGTCTCTCTTGATAAGTGTACTGATGTGCTGGGTGATACTCTATTGCCAGAACTGAATTTTACCAATTTGGATATGTCCAACCAACTTGCTGTGATTCCTCCACTGAGAATCCATAAAGTCCCATCCCACCATAAACATCATTGAAGATGTTGAGAAGGGGGTGAGAACAAGAGGACAAACCCATGATCAAAATGTTTGTCTTCACTCTTGTTTCTTGCCTCAGATTGAGCCTAAGAAGATCGATGAGACTTTGAATGATGGAAGTTAGGTTGAAGCAATACAAGAGGAGCTGCTCCAATTCAAATGGCAAAAAGTTTGGACCTACATTCTCTTCCTTAAGCTAAGACAACAATAGGTACCAAGTGGGTTTTAGGAATAAGAAAGATGATAGAAGACTTGTTATCATTAATAAGACAAGACTAGTTGTTCAAGGATACATACAAGAAGAGCAGATTAACTACACAAATGTTTTTTTCTCCAGTAGCAAGACTTAAAGCCGTTAGGATATTGCTTACTTTTACTGCATCCATAGATTTCAAGGTCTACCAACTTGATGTCATGTGTGCTTTCTTGTATGGGGTGATTGATGAGGAAGTGTATGTGAAACAACCAACTAGCTTTGCAGACCCAGATTATCCTGATTATGTCTACAAGCTTGATAAAGCTCTTTATGGGTTGCACCAAGCTCCAAGAAAATGCTATGAGACACTATCTAAGTACCTTGTTCTACATGGCTACAAGAGGTGTATTATTAATGGAACACTCTTCATTAAAGAAACATGAAATGACTTGATGCTGGTTTAAGTTTATGTAGATGACATTATATTTGGGTCAACTAATCCAAGGCTCTTTAGAGACTTTTAAGAAGCTGATGAAGAATAGATTTGAAATGAGTGCCATGAGGGAACTCAATTTCTTTCTAGGAATTCAAGTGAAGCATGTTGACAATGGGATCTTCACAAACTAGTCAAAGTATGTACAAGACATACTTACCAGATTTTATTTAACTAAATGTAAGATTACAAAGACATATCCAGAAACCACTCCCTATGACCTGATCTTAAGGGGGAGTGTGTTGATAAACATATCTACAGGGCTATGATTGGGTCCATCATGTACCTCACAGTCAGCAAGCCTGATATCATGTTTGCTACATGTATCTGTGCAAGATATCAAACCAACCCCAAGATGTCACACCTGGTTGCTGTTAAGAGAATTCTCGGATATCTCAAAGGTGCTCCCAAACTAGTACTTTGGTATCTAAAGAATTCTAACTTCAATCTGTATGCTTATACAGATAGTGACTATGGTGGCTGCAACATGACTATAAAGTCTACATCTGGTGGATGTCAATTCCTTGGTAGAAGGATAGTCTCATGGCAATGGAAGGATCAATCATGTGTGTCTGCATCAACTACTGAAGCTGAATACATTGCTGCTACAAGCTATTGTGCTCAAGTACTTTGGATTCAGATTCAGATGCTAGACTACGAATTCAACTTCAAAAAGACTACCATCCATATAGACAACAAGAGTACTATATCTATTATAGAGGATCATGTGCAGCACTCAAAGACAAAACACATCAACATCAGGTATCATTGATTAGAGATAATTTTGAAAAAGGGTTGATAAAACTAGTCAACGTTAACACAAATGAATAATATGTTGATCTATTCACAAAAGATTTTGATGAGCAGAAATTTAAATATCTTGTATCAGCTATTGGGATGATTAATCTTGAGTAGATTTTCTTAAACTAAACTCAAGATTATTTTTTAAATATATGTGATTAAGTTGTCTATATCATCACCTATATAAGCCCAGTTTACTTTGAAAGAAATTTTTAAAATAATATTCCTTAGAGCTTTGAAAATTTAAGATATATCTTTTCTCGAAAGACATTAAGTTGACTTTGGAATAACATTATGTCTTTAAATCTAATAACTACTTATAAGACATTTACCTTTGGAAGAAATTTAATATATCTTCCGAAGCTTAAATATGCTTCTAAGTACTTATATGTTTTGAAGGACAATTTTCTTATGAAAGCAATTAAGCCTCGGAAGCTTTACTCACTTATGAATCAAACTTTTTAGATTTAATCTCTTCTGAAACCAAATATATCTCTGAAGTAAAAATACTCTTAAGTATTTTTCTTCTGAAGCAAATTTTCATCAAACAAAGAAATATCTTCCGAAGTCAAATTGGCTTTGGAAGTTTTTCTTAAAGCTTCCGAATACAAATTACCTTAGTAAGATTTTTGAATTCACATAAAACTACCTTTTTACGCACTTTATCAAAGGTGGGACCGACATCCAGATTTCAAATTTTATCCTTTTGCATTAACTTTGTCTCAAATCCAGTTCATATAAATATACCTTTAACGGTTCCCCTTCTTTCACTTTCTTCTTCATCTACAAAAGTCCATAACCTAAATTCACCTACAAACCACCTTTGTTCTTATCTTTCTTCACTTTGAAGCTACTAAAAACTGGCCAACCCTGATCCTCGAAACCCATCCGGTTTTACCATGTAGTTACACAGGCAACATAATCAAGTTGCTCAGTTAACATCTGAAAAAGATCCAGGTTTTCAGATGTCTTCCGTTTTTAGCTCTTTGAAACTATTTCATCATACACAATCGACCCTCCGTTGTATGAAGATCAATTGTTAGAGTTCTGGAGGACCTGCTAAGAGGTCATCTTGGATGGTGAGAAGACACTGTTTGCCACAGTGCAGAGAAGGACAATTTTCATCACTCCAGCCACTATCAACTCTCATCTGAGGCTGGATGATAAAGAAGGAAAATTGTCCCTCCCCGAATCCGCAATGAACAACTCATTCCGGCATATGGGCTATGAAGGAGACTACTGTGTCAGAACCTTCAAGAAAGGAAAGGTTTCCTCCCAATGGAAGTACCTCCTTCATGTGGTCATCCACTCACTATCAAACAAGCATAGAGGTTATGATTAAGTTCCTGAGGACCTTTCTTACATAGTCCATGGAATGGTTCAAGGGGTCAAGTTCAGGTACTCTCAATTTGTTTATACAAATTTGCTTACAAACTTGGACTCCTTACAGTATTACATGTTCCCTAGATGTGTTTAACACATTCTTAACTGGGACAGATGAAGCCCGACATCTTTATGACAATGAGGAAGTCCACTGTCTTGAAGATGTCATGGTGTAGGGGAAATCCAACGGCCAAGAACTCCATACTGGTGGTGAGGAAGAAGACTTTGGTCCTATTCTCTCATCCCCTATGATTCTTCTGATGAATATGAGGAGAGTCTGCAACTAAAGGTGCAAAAACTATCAAGAACATGAACCTCTTTAGTTTCAATGGTGAATCACCTGGAATCTTAGGTGGCTACCTTACAAAGAAGGGTCAATGACCAACAACTTGATATCACCGATCTCAAGGGGAAGTTAGCTAAGAGACCCCCTCAGGATAACTCAACTAGGCCCATAAGAACCGGTGGATGTGGTGGACCTAACCCTTAGCTCCTTGTGCAAGAGGGTGATGCTACCAAAAAGGGGGAGAAAGTCCTACCTACATCACAAAACCTATGAGTTCCTCCCAAAGTATGGACATGGAGGATTCACCACCCTCACTTGTAATTGTCCATACTTGACAACCTCCTCAGGTCCACCTTGATGAAACACTCATTCAAAGCTTGTTTGAGGAGGGTATACCAAGGGCAATGCCTACTCCATCTCACCCTACTAAGAATTCAATAGTGGGACGGAGGTATGATGCTAAATGGAGAGCCCTAGTAATCTCTAGGTATCATGGACAATAGGAAATCTTCCACTTTTATAACCTGAGATACGATGAGAGAACCTATCTGGTTGTCCTCTCACTTGCCAACCCAAGTCAAATAGGTAAGCTGCAAGGTTAGCTGATAGGATTCAAGACATGGTGCTTGAAGAGTTCAAAAGGATAACTAAGATATATAAACAGAGGCTAGCATGCAAGACTGTTGGTCAACTGGATGTTGAGGTGGAACCTAAGATTAGCTTCGAAGGGGAAACCTTGGCTGAAGGCATAGTAGTTGAGTCTGTGAACATTGAGGCATGAACTACTTTAGCACCCATTACCCTTAGTGAGGCACTAGCTGGTGAAGGTGTCTCACAGCCTCTCTCTAGCCAGAGCTTAAGTGCAGCACCAAGTAATGAAGGCCAAAGATCTTTCCACCCTAAGTCACATAGGCTTGTGAGTGATAAAAGGAAGAGGAAGTTGACCTCTGGGGAGATTAAGGAGGAGGAGAGAGAGAGGAAGAGGAAGCTATGGGGAAAAAGTTTAAGTGAGACCCATGGCTTTATGAAAGCTACGTAGTGCTACCCCGAGGCCAAACACTCAAGATGATGAGTTAAGGGCAGCTAGGTTGAACTATCTAGGGATAAGAGACTACAATATTAATAAGCTCATCTCTCTTCCCTTAGAAGAATTAAATGAACTAGCTGACATTGAATTGTCAAAGGAGAGAAACGAGGCTGAGGATGCAGAACTGCTCCTCAAAATCAAAGAATAAAGGAGAAGAAAGAGACTTTATAAAGCTCTTACTCTTTCCCCAGTTCAGGAAAGCCCTGAGAAAGAGGCTATGGCTACTGTGCAACAACCTCAGGTAGGTAGGGAACAAGATAGACAGAACATGATAACCTACCAAAGTACCATAGGCCTCTATAAGGCAACAACACTTATTCCCTTATCCTATGAGTATACTGAATTTGAATACCTCAAGTAGCTTGAGCAACAAGTGCTAAAAGAGCAAAAAGCTTCTAAGAGGAAAATAAGGGAAGAGGCTGCAAAGTCAAGAGCTTCCATAGAGCAAATTTGAAGAAGTCTGCTGATGTATAAGAGATGGTAAACTTCTTAAAGTTGTATGAATTCTCCGGAAGGAGACTTGATCCATTGTCTCTATCCACCTCGGATGAGTACATTAGAGTGATCAAGCAGAAGATCAAAAGGGGTGAGCTAGCTAACTTGCATTCTCTACCAAGTCAGGCTACACCTGAAGTTGAGGTCAAGGTTGAACCATAAGCGACGAAATAAACTGGACCTAGTGCTGCATCACAGACAACTTCATCTTCTAATCCATAGCAGGGTCCTGCTCCTTCTCCTTCTGAACCTATGAAGGTTAAGGATCCAACTGAGGAAGACAAACAAGAACAATCTGGTACTGCAGGCTAGTCTCCTTAGTTAAAATACAGATAGATGAAAAGGATGGCTATAAGAACGGACAAGAAGAAGAAGAAGAAGAAGTCTAACGCATCTACCTCTACACCTCAGGATGGGTTAGAACATCCTGAGGGTGCTCAAGAAGAGGCTTTTCAACAAAGTCGACTTATAGTAGAGCCTTTGCTGCTGAGAAACCCATCTTGTCTTGGATATTTGCTACTAATCCAGACAGCTGGCACATCAATAGAAATCAAGGAGGTCAAGACGTTTACTTTTGCCAAAACATTCTTAACCTTACTCTACATGATCTCTATAACATGAGGAGATACTTTAAGAGTCTGAGGGATCCTGGCTAACTGATGATGATGTGAACGGTCTTGATACTAATGAGAACTATCAACAGATGAAGATCAAGACTCAAAGGTCTCTTTAGTTTTGGTAGCATCAACATATAAGGAGTAGGTAAGGAATATACTTAGAGGCTGATGTAACCAAAGAACAAATAGAGCCCTCAACATGCACATGTGAAGTACAAGGAAGTTACTTCAGAAGATTTGATACAACTCAGTGAATTATGCTAAGTATCAAATCTTTCGAAGCCAAAAGACCAAATCTTCCGAAGCCAAACATGAAGTCTTTGGAAGCTTCAAAGACAAAGTCTTCCGAAGCCAAAGATTGATTTCTTCCAAAGATAGAGAAGACTTGCTTTTTTTCTGAATCACCTTTTAACAAAAGCTGAACAACTTTCTACTGCCACTTTTAATGAGACTTACCAACTTGTATGAGTTGGTGAAAAGTCCATACTTTTGTCAAACTGTAGATTAAGGTCTTTTGTCTGTAACCTTATACTTTTATACTTTTATCATTTTTGTAATATATAAGGATATGAGCTATGACATGTTATAGTCACAAGTCAAAAGAAAATCTGTCTTTTGATTCTACATTGATCTTGTTGTCTAGATTAATGTTTCCAACTAGCTTTCAAAGTATGACTGGTTATAGGATGTAGTATAAAGTATCTCAAGTATTTTTATCTTTAGATAAGCTTTGTAATACTTGTAAGAACTTGAGAGAAATATACATCATTCTTGAAAACTATATTTGAGTGTTCTTGTTTATTGTTCTTACTACTTGTGTTCATTGTTTCATCCTAACCGGTTTCCTATTTGATCTGTTAAGTGTTTTAAGTCTCTCCTTATTATGAAATTATTGCATTGACCCCCTTCAACGGTCTTGCAGTAGTTTTTAGCATAAAATGTAACATTCCATAAAATCCAAGAAGCTTAATTAAATATATTATTTTATGTGATGTACATTTAACTTGGCTTAATATATAAATTAGGTTATGATCCTGCGATAATACCATAACCTAATTATGAACCGCATCTTAAATCATTCCTCGTAATTATATGTGAAACCAAATAATTGTAAGGGCATTGATATGCATTACAATTTATAAGTTTTACAACAATTCCGTCAACCATTGAACATTGGCGATAAAAATGACGCTAAGCGTCAAGACTACTAAACATAGTATATTATTCACAAATTTTGAAGAAATTTGTTATTTTATGTCAATGTATTTTTTATAAATATAAAAGATCATAGATAAAGATGGAAATTTTACCTCACCCCCTTTGCATGAAAATATCTCAATCATATTAACTTCGAACAACAATTAGATATGTTAAAACATAAACATAAAGTCAACTTATTTTCCTAAAGCCTTCAAATGGATGTACGTAACACTTAGAATCAATTTTTCGATTTAAAACAAATTATTTAGAATAATGTAATAGATTACACTAATGTAATTAAATCATTAAACCTAAATAAGCAACAGAAGTAACTAATTTTTCCCTTACCATCATCTTATCATGCTTTTTCTCTCATCATTATATTTTTGATAAAAAAATATACACCTTTTTTGCAAGAGTGCACCAAGAATCAAATAAAAGATATTAACAAAACATATTACTATGCATCATTAATACTTTTCTTTTTCTTTTTTTCCCACCATCATCACAACCATACCCAAATCTGATCAAATTACTAAATAAAGGAACAAGCATACTCTACATCTTACTTAAACATGATGTTGTTTGACTTTTTTACCCATTGTCCCCTCCCCCAAATCTCCTATAAATTATTATCAAATACTTGAACTAAACTCACACTACACAACAATCCTCTTTCCTCTACCCCTTGTTTTTCTCTATCCTAAAACTGAAACCACCTCAACAAAAATAAAAAAACATCATTTAAGTGTTCAAAAGCTGTCAAATTCGTATAGATGTCGCTAAATGCCCATAATTTTCTCATTCCTTCACTAAATATTGAGGTGATTATTCTTTCTAAATTAAACCTCTATTTGTTCCCTAATTATCCTCATCAATTTCATCTTAATCATAAAGTATTCGACATCCAAAGAGCCCTCAAACTGGAACTGGATAAGAAAAATGAGCAACTATGACATATTTCTTTTATCAGTATCTTTGAAGTTCTCATAAAGCTTTGTTTAAGTTCTCCTTTCTTTCACTAAGGTATAACCTTATTTAGGCTTTCTTATGTTCTTTGTAATCATAAACAACTCATGGATTTGTTTATTTTTAGGTCTATCATGATCACAATATTATCCAAGTAATTCAAAATTAATGTTAAAAAAATATAAAATCACATAATTGAATAAAAATTGTCAAATAATTATTTCTAGAAAGCAAAAGGAATTAAAATTCACACATCGAATCATATTATAATTATGATAATAAATCGGATCTTATTAAAATTAATCAAGTCCATAACAATCACTATAAAAATACACTAATTATTAATAACCAACACCAAAATTAAATCTAACATGTGAACATTGAAAAATATAAGGACAAATCTCTAATCTTATGATAACAACCCGTAGAGTGGGTCAAGCTCCAAGAATAACAGGGAGAAGAAGAGATAAAAACACAAGTATTTTTAGGGTAATTTTCTGATTAAAACTCAAAAGTGAAACATTACAAAATAAATATGCATGAGAAAAGAAGGAGAACACTCCTCCACATCCCTTAATTTCAGCGTGCACTACCACTACTTCCTAACATAAGTAACTACCTAAACATGCAAGGACTAAGTCAAAAACAATGCAAAACACTTCAAATAAAACAAGCAGTACGTCCTTTCTTAATCATTAAACTTAACGGGCACGAACAATCCTTTTGGGCCTGCTGGTGGACGATCCAGTTGCATGCATGGGTTGGGTAGCTGCCACATGAGCTACCGTATCATCACCTCCCTCCTGAGCAACTACATTGTCCTCAATGTAGGGAAAAAATGGAAATTGTTCCTTAAAGCTTTCTTCATTTTCCTATGTAGCTTCCTCTAAAGGACATTTCTCCCATTTGACCAAAACTTGAGCTTCTCCTATGTCAGTGATCCTCTTGTTCATAATACTCTCTGGTAAATATCCATGATCGCCATCGAACCCGAAGTCGGTAATATCTCCTTGTGGATCTCGATTTTGCCCTTCACATGACTTGAGTAATGAAACGTGAAATACCGGGTGTATCTTGCTGCCCTCCGGAAGATGTAATCTATACGCAACCTTACCAATTTTTTCAATGATCTTGTAGGGACCAGAGAAACGATGAGATAGCTTGTATGATTTACGATCTTGAACCGATTTTTGACGGTATTTCTGTAAACGAAGATAAACATAATCACCCACCGAAAACTCTTTTTCCAAACGCTTCTTATTTGCCTGAGTTATCATCTGATCTTTTGCCTTTTCAATCGAATCTTTCAATACCTGCAACAACCGTTGGTGTTCCAACAAAGAAGAATCAATCGAAGCTGTCTTATTTGAACCCGGAATGTAATCATGGATTGAGATAGCTTCCCGAGCATAAACGGCTTTGAATGGTGTCATGTTGATGGACGAATGGAAGCTGGTATTATATGAAAATTCAGCTAGATAGAGATACCTCTGCCAAGTATTAGGCTCCTCAAACACGAATGATCGGAGGTATGACTCCAAACAACGGTTTACGACTTCCGTTTGGCCATCCGTTTGCGGGTGATAAGCGCTGGAATGCAGCAACTTTGTACCAATTTCTTTGAACAATTCATTCCAGAATCGGCTAAGAAACAAGGGGTCTCGATCGGAAACAATGGTCTTAGGAAGACCATGTAGACGATATATCTCTCGCATAAAAATGGATGCCAAAGAGACCGCTGTATAATGAGTTGGTAAAGCTATAAAGTGTGCAAACTTTGTTAACCGATCCACGATAACCCACACCGCCGTTTTCCCTTTTGATGGTGGAAGGTTTGTGATAAAATCCATTGAAATATCCGACCATGGTGACTCCGGTGTTGGTAATGGCTGAATCAAACCATAAGGTTTATGGTTGGGTGTCTTTGTTGCTTGACACACTGAACAACTTTTAACAAATGATGCAACATCCTTGTTTAGACCTAGCCATGCAAAGGATTGAGAAAGACGTTTAGTGGTTGCATGAATACCTGCATGGCCTCCAATAACTGATGAATGAAATTCCTCCAGTAGGCGTTGCCTTAGGTTGTTTATGGGAGGGACCAATAACTTACTGTTGACATACATAAGACCATCTCGATATACATGGTGAGGAAAAGAAGCTGGATCATTTGTGATTTGCTTAACCAATGCCTGACCCAATTCGTGATCAGTAAAGTATTCCCGGATCTCACTAAGCCAGGAAGCTGTAGGATGTGAAAAGGACATAACAACTGGAAGTTCAATCCGACTCAAGGCATCCGCAACCATGTTCTCCTTTCCCGGTTTGTAATGTACCTCAAAGTTGTAACCCATCAATTTTGTGATCCATTTTTGTTGCTCCGGGGTTTGTATGGTTTGAGTAAGTAGATGTTTGAGACTGTGGTGGTCGGTGTAAATGTGAAAGTGGTTGCCAAGTAGGTATTGTCTCCATTTACGAACGGATTCGGTAATGGCATACAATTCCTTGGTGTAGGTGGATTGTGATTGCATTGTTGGGCAAAGTTTTTTACTGAAAAAGGAGATGGGCTTGTTTTCTTGTGACAAAACTGCTCCGATTGCTACAGCGGATGCATCCGTTGTTACCTCAAAAGGTTTTGAAAAATCGGGTAAGGCTAGGCTCAGTAAGTGTTCCATGTGGTTTTTAAGATTGACAAAGGCTTGGTGTGCTTCATTTGACCATGCAAACTCTTTCTTTTTGAGGATGTCGGTTAACGGAGTGGCTATCTTAGCATAGTGTTGTACAAAACGGCGGTAATATCCTGTGAGACCCAAGAAAGCACGAAGAGTTGTGAATGAACAGGGTGTTGGCCATAGTTGAATTGCTTCCAATTTGTCCGGTTCCGGGGCAACCCCATTCGCCGATATCCTGTGACCAAGAAATGATATTTCTGCCATCGCAAACACACATTTGCTAACTTTTGCATAAAAGTTGTTGTTCACCAGTATATCGAAAACGTATCTCAAATGTTCATAGTGTTCAGCAAGTGAATGGCTATAAATCAATATGTCATCAAAAAATACGAGAACGAAACGACGAAGAACCTTACGGAACAAATCATTCATTGCCGACTGAAACGTGGATGGAGCATTAGTGAGGCCAAACGGCATGACGAGGAACTCGTAATGGCCATCGATGGTTCGGAAGGCCGTCTTATGAATGTCTGGATCTGCAACTCGGATTTGATGATACCCGGAACGGAGGTCGATTTTGGAAAAGATTTTGGCTCCATGTAGTTCATCAAGTAGCTCATCAATGGTAGGGATCGGAAAACGGTCTCTAATCGTGACTGCATTGAGGGCACGATAGTCGACACAAAACCTCCATGAACCATCTTTCTTTTTAACTAAGAGAACCGGGGAAGAAAACGGGCTCTGACTCGGGCGTATAATACCATCACGTAACATATCTTCGATCAACCCTGTCATAATTTTTTTTTGAAAGTAAGGGTAACGGTAGGGTTTAACGTTGACGGGCTTGGTTTCATCCATTAGAGGAATGTGGTGATCATGAACACGATGAGGTGGAAGGTGATGGGGTTCTGTGAATAATTTGGAAAAGGTATGGAGTAGTTTAGTGATGGTGGGGTCATGGTGGGTAGGGACCGTGGGTTCAGATTGGTTGGAACAATTAGGTTGCATGAGTATTGCATGGAAGGAAGATATGGAACCTTGACGAAGAGGGAGGATAATGAACTTGGTGAAACTGAATGAGCCAAGGGTTCACCTTTAAATGTTACAGTAGAGCCATTCCAGTTGAAAGAAATTTCGGGTATCGAAAAATCCGCCGTGAGACGACCCAATGAGCCTAACCATGAGATACCTAAAACAATGTCAGCACCTTCTGTCACACCCCAACCTTGACGGCGGAAACGTCGAGGTGTGAGGGTTACGATCGTTCACAGCCACATAACGCTATTATTAAACCCAAATATATATTATTCATAAGTTTCAAAGGTAACATTACAACATAAGTCTCAAACATGAAATAAGTTCAAACATAACATGACAAAATATAATCTTTTTATTTCATTAACTAGGTCCAAGTCCTAGGTTATGCAAGCTCCAAAAGTTCACTTTAAACTTGGGCATGACCTGAAACATGAT
>BJCO01833610.1:0-11467 GCA_018326465.1 Flaveria floridana | reverse complement strand
CACTTGAAGAATAGCTTTTTCCTTTTTAATTTCCTCAATTGAATTTAAATAAAACTTTATGTCATTTTCTTGGTTAAAAGCCACAACCTCGGTTTCCCTTAGTTGTTTTCTCAATAATTCAATTTTCTCTTTAAAACTGCTTTCATTTTGCTTCAACACTCTGTTAGCCTCAGTGCAAAGTTTTAAGTCATTTACCATGTTATCATTATGTTCTAATAACCTAGTAAATTTTAAATCAATGCATTCCCTAAACTGATTGCATTCAACACAAGCATGTTTATCGAATAGGGTTTTCGTAAGGATCGTTCGGCTTGAAGCCTAATAGCACCCAATCGGATCAGTTCTATATATTCGTATTGAGACTCGGTTTGGTTCTTTTTGCATTTTCCGTTGTGGGACTAATTTCCACAGTTCGGGCATCTTTCATATCTTTTCCTGCCTCTTTATAGCGCTTTTTGAAATTCCACAAAATGGCGGAACTTGTTCCTTTTTTCGCCATTTCTTTCTTGCGTCATACGTGAGATTGAAAATTTGTTTGCGGCTTTCCGGGGGAAGTCCTGGTTTTGCGTGATGAAGACAACAAAGAAAATTAAAATCAAAAGAATGCATTCCAATTCTTTTAGGTTTGCCGGTAAAAGACCAAATTTTTCTTTTTCAATTCTTTTTTAAGCCAAAAACGCGTCTTTAACGAAAAACGGTTTGGTTGAAGGCTTTTTGGTTAAGTGACTTGGTGGTTCGAGTGATCAAAAATAAAAACATTTAAGCTCAACGAGGCTAATAGGGTTGACGTTCGGATAAGGAAAGTTAAAGGAAAATGGTTATGGCTTGAATGGTTAAAGTTTCCTAATGCCTAACTCATTTTTATGCAAAAAATACTAATTAAGGTCTCGAATGTATACCCAAAACAAGTTCTAATAACACATATCATAAGGTATCCTCAATTAAATCCAGAATGAAAGTAAAATTACAAAAGTTGTTTAAGACTCAAAAATAAACTCACATATGGATGAAATTGGGTAAAAGTGTTTAATTTTACATGATTGAATATTTTTACTAGATTATTGCCTTTAAGGATATCACAAAAAATTTCCAATTTATATTTAGATGTCATTTATTTACTTATTTATTTCCTGAAAACGTATATTTATAATTTGGTTTGTTAAAAATTGTTTAAATTTTTGGTTTCGTGTCATAAAAATTAATGGTTAAGTGATTTTTAGCAAAATTTTTGATTTAGACCTGTTTTTAGCAAAGTATCAATTATGTATCTTAATTAACCCCATCCCCACACTTCAAATTCACATTGTCCCCAGTATGATCAATAATATAAAACGAGGAATGGTAAAGAGATACTCCCCTAAAAATGATAAAGTCGACTCATGCCTTAAATCGTGAGACTCCTCGGGATCACTTGAAATATCATCCATTTATTGAAAACATTAAAATCCTAAACACACAAAATAAAAATAAAATGACATAAATTAAAAGATAGATTGGCACAAAACAACTGTGACCAGGCCCTGAAAGTGATACGGTTTTTCAAGGGCTTTATGGCAGGATATCCCCCCACTCATGATACATTCGGTTTCTGATGTATGTGACGTCATTGCTCAGGTCATCCACTCGGGAGTGTAGATTTTCGACTCGGTTGAAGGCTTGTTGCGCATATTCGAAATATCTCCTTACGTGATCGCTGGTGGTTTGGATTACTTCATAAAGGTCTAACATGGTCGAGAATTCTCCAGCGTGTGAGTGGAAGTACCGGCTTCTTCATGTTGTGGTGGTATATCAAGGTCCATGATGATTTCCTCGGGATCCGCCGGATCCCATATTTGTCCCTTCCTATACATGAACCTTGGCTGCCCATTTGGTAGAGTTGTTATCATGTACATGCTTATGCAAATGCTTAAGTCCAACAATCCTTGCATTACTCCTTCGGTCACCTCTATGCCACACCCAAATCTCTCGTATGAGTTCAGAATCCAGCTTCCTCCAAACATGGGTGTGGGAGCACCTGCAGTTATGTAACACCCAGGTATTTTAGTAGACGAGAAAGAAAGAATAAACGTGAATAAAAGAATGAAATATAACTTAACCCAAAGTTGAGGGGTTAAAAGTGTCAAAATAACAAAAAGTATCAAAAGTTCGTACAAAAGTGGGCATGGCCACCCACTCCATCTGCACATTTCATTTCTTTCCGTTTTAGAGAGAAAAAGCATAGAAGCTTTCGTGTTTCGAACAAAGATCAAGAAGAAAGCTGAATTCAAGGTATGAATTTGAAGTTCTTGTTGGGTTTTAGCCTCAATTGTATGCTTATGTGTTTGTGACTGTGTTCCGGTGTGTGTGTGTTGATGAGTTTCTAGGTGTTTGAACTCACTGCATACGGGTTTGAGGGAAGATACACTCGAAGTTGCATAAGGTGAGTTCTAGAACCCCACTTTTTACATGTTTTAACTAATTTTGGGGCTGGAAATGCATGAAAGCATGTTTTTGTAAAAATGGGTATGTTACCCGTATGTGTATGTATTAATGTGTATGTGGGTGGGGTATGTTTTGGGTTAATATGATGTTATGATTATGTTATTAATGTGTTTTTGTTTCTTAGAGTGTAAGAACTAAGCTTAGAACATGTTAGAATTGAACTTGGGACTAAGATTATGTTAATTAGTGCAAGTTGGTTGCCCATGCACCTGAAATAGTCACATGCGCCTAAGTGTCCCATGCACCCAAAACCCCATGCACCCAAATAGTGACCATGCGCCTAGAATTAGGCTGAATTTGGCCAAGTGTCCATGCGCCTAGGCACTCATGCACCTGCATAGTGCCCATGCCCCTAGAATTTGCCCAGAATGACTAAGTGTTGGGCCATGCGCCCCAATAGTGCCCATGCGCCCAGAACCTTTCCCATGCGCCTAAGTGTTCCCATGCGCCCAGAAGGCCATGCGCCTGCATAGTGCCCATGCGCCTAAGACTTAGAATATTTTTCTGAATTCTAGGAAAAATGTCAAGTGTAGGCTTTGACTTCGGATGCTCCCGGGGGTGATGTAAGTTGACTTTATGATGTTGGGTGTTATGTGTCATGTATGATGAATGTATGATATGGATATATGCATGATGTGTTATCTTTTTAATGATTTTCAAAGCATACATATAATAAAATAATATACGATAAGTATTATGTTATTGCTTTACGTAGTATGACGAACGAATGAAAGAATGTAAAGTATAACGTAATGAAATGAAAGATAACAAAGATGAGAAATGAAATGTAATGAAAGAAAGAATGGCTTGCAAGCAAATAGAAAGGAGGTGCATGACCATGTTGTCGTTAGCTCAACTATGTGCGGTTTTAATAACCCGAAGGATGCATACAGGGTCAATCATTAAGATTGACAAGACCTTTGTGGTATGCCCTAGGTGACTGGGTCTGCTTCGTGCATAATGTTCGTGAGTTAATTACCACAGGCCCAGCATCAGCTTCGTGCACAATGTTCAGGGTATTGCCAATTGGTCTGAATGAAAGGGAGAGATGACTTGCCCTAGGTGACTGGGTCAGCTTCGTGCACAATGTTCATGATTTAATTACCACAGGCCCAACATCATGTTCGTGCACAATGTTCGGGGTATTGTTCATCAATCCGTATGAAAGTAAAAGAATGACGTAATGTACGAAGAGAAAGAATGAAAGTAAGAGAATGATAGAAAAGAATGATACGAAAGTATGAGAACGAAAGTAAGAGATAGTGAAACATACGAAATGAAAGAATGTATACGAAAGAGAATGAAAATGAAATGGAATGAAAGTATGAATATTATAATGAAAGATGATGATAGTATTATCTATTTGTACGTATGATGCATGATCGCATATGAAAGCAAAGAAGGGTTTTAACAAAAGTAAAATATTTTATCTATAAAACTAGAACTCACTCAGCAACGCTGACTTTTATGTATTTTCCAATTGGCAGGTGATTGTTGCTGAGGATGTCACGGGGCAGCTACTTGGCATTTTTGGGATGGCATTCATTTGTATAACAATGATGTTTTTGTGATATAATGCAAATTATGATATTTTGTAACAGTTAACTACATTGTATTATTGTGCAAAAGCGTTCATTAATATATGAAATGGTTTTAAGTAATTCCCGCTGCGATGTTTTAAGTAAATGTATATTTATGTGTTATGTGCGATGAATGAAAAACTTTAAGCGTCTCGGGAACGGGGCCTTACAAGTTGCATTGCTGGAAAACAGATTACAAAAAAAATACCCAATGTTGCATGGCAATCGATTAGCCATACAATACAAGATAAATAAGTCCCTCAAGCTAATAACTCCCTCGCTTTGACCACGAGTTGTTATTGAATGGTTGAGCAACCGATGTATGTAACGTAACAACGGGTCTCGAATCTGACTGCTCTTGGTTTTACTCGGTTTGAACACCCCTATTCCAATCTTTCCCAAAATGATTTCCTCATAGCACCATTTTCCGTATCCCTACTCTCCTCGTATGGAAATGTGTGGTATGCTGGCATCTCTGATATTGCTTCCTCCTCCATTTCCTGTTCGGTATATATACCAAGATAAACACCAAACAAGGTGATGTATGTTTTTTACCAATGCCCACCTAGTCTGAAAGAAACTGCCTCATCATCCCGTGGGTCGGAGTCTTTCATGCTAAATATGAAAGATGATAAAAATTCAAGAGTTAGTTCATAAACAGAAGGTTTGTTTTGTGAAAACAAACGCTTCCATTGAATACTCAATAAAATGTTATACATTTCGAGTTGTCCGACAGCCGCCAAGGTTTCTTCATCGGCTTGCAAATGTGACCTTTCAACCCTTTGTAATAGTCTTTGCAAACGGTCACGACACCATCTTTCATGGTTTCCTCCAAATTGCAAGTATGGATGGTTAATGCTCCTGAAATTTTGACAAATCAGTTAAAATATACAAAACAGATCTTTGGAATAGTTTACTTATTTTAGGGACAAAATTGGGTTTCAAGAGACATGGCACCCGTTTAATTCATGTTTAAAAATAGTATACACGTTTGATTTTCACAAAAAAATTGTTAAACATTGGGGTGTGTCTTTTGAAACGTGGGGGTGCGGTTAACATTTTATGGTATGAAATTTCAACTCGAGCACGCGTGGTTTTGATTGTTTGATTAAGAATGGCTTTAACATTTTCTTGCTTGGAAAACCAAAGATTACACACGTATGATTTTAATCATGTTAATAATTCAAGATACTCAAATATATATTATTAGTGTTTAATCACTACATGTTTGGCAATTAAATTCTTGTAACTTGAATATACTTAACAATGATTCAACCACAAATTATGAAGATAGTCTTGTTAATGATGAAAGAAAAAACACACTACAACTAACTAAACATGGTAATTAACTACTAATCAACTACAAGGAGGAACATGAACAAGAAGGTTTAAAGTATTTATCATTCTATGAACTTTGAATTACAAGGCTTACATATAACTTGTTAGGATTTCGGTAATTTAGAGACCTAATCACCTAACTACATGTATATGTCCATCATTATGATAGGAATTAGCAACACCAACCTTGTTGAACAATTACACCTTGAAGGATTAGAAGAACTCATGAAAATAAGAAAGAAAAATGAAGAAAATGATGGAAAATGGAGTGAATACGGGTTGTTCCAGACTTTCCTTCGACATTTATCAATGGGAATTGATGGGGAACATTACAAAGGGCTGCATAAAGTCAGATTGTGTCATCTTTTGTCGAGCACGGGGGCATGCCTATGTAGGCACGGGGGCGTGCTCCCCTTATGTAGTCCGGTTTCTGTCCTTTGTTGTTCTATTTTTCAGTTTCGTGCGTTACGCAATTTATCTGGTTAAGTTTTATCATATCCAAATCATCAAAAAAGCTACGAAATTATTCCTAGAATTCATTAAAACAATCCAAATGACAATTATATTTTCCTAGTTCCTATGGTTACATAATACGTTAAAATCCGAGAATCTGAAACTGAAAACCAGACTCCTTAGCACGTACTAGCGCACATAACACATCGCGGAATGCTTCTAGAAGAAGAGAATACACACATAAGTGTTTAATCATACATTCAAACATCTCATAACATACACAATCTTCTAACATACACTTGATCATGATTTCATCATTACACATCATTAGCATGCTCTATTCTAACAATCAATCTCTTCATTGCAGATATGGTAGACTTAGTATTTGTAAGAGATCATAATCTCTATGCTTATTGAGATCCAGACTCTCCAAAGGCTGTGAATTTCAGAGACATCATACAAGCAATCAAACATATAAGACTGGTTCATGCTATGACAGCGAGGTTTGACATTTATGAAGATCATATACTCCAATTCTGGATTCATGCTTACTTAGAGTAGATGAATGGATAACAAGTGATTGTTTCCTCTATCCATAACAATCAGATAACTATCACTGAAGAGATCATAAGGAGAGTACTTTAATTAGGAGAGGAAGATGCTCATGGACCAGTTGAATTTGATGAAAACTATGTATTACATGTTTTCAGACAAATTAGATACACTGGTACCACTAAAAGAAAGCAAATTAAGAAATCTTACATGTGTGCTCAATTCAGATTCTAAATGCACACTTTTCAAAAGACTATGACCAACAAAAAGACTGGCTGGGATGCCACTTCTCTGAGAAGTATATCAGCTATTGCAAGCATTATAGCAAGAAGACCTTTCAACTTTGCTGCTCAAGTGTTGAATGGAATGGTCTACAACATAACTGAGGTAAGGAACAAGTTTCAGATGTTTCCAAGATTCCTTCAGATGATTATTGATGATCTTCTGCCAAACATTCTAAGAGAAGGTGCCATATTTCATCCTGTTCATTTTAATGAACATGTATTCACAAGGATCAAGTCAAGCTTGTATCATGGGGATGAAGTGCCTGTTCCAGCATACATGATTGACTATAACCTTCCTGTACTAGAGATCTTCTTGAGGATTCTAGATCATGATGAACCTTAGATGATGTTTCAACATGGTCTTTAATAAGAACCAATCATCCATCAAGTTCCTATCATTCAGGAAGAGCGAGTTACTCCTGAACATGCACCCATCTTGCATGATCCAATTCAACAACAACCAGAAACACTCAGTCAAGAACAAGAGCATGTAATTAAGGAAGCTCAACAGATTGGGGATTTCCAGTTTGAGCATCATTTACACTCACCACCATACAGCCCAACCACTTCAGACCAACAAATACTGTCTTCTCTTTTGAGAGACATAGATGCTTTATTGCAAGAACAATCAAGTCATTCAGAAGGAGTTGGAACTTCTTCTCAACATGAGCAGACTCAAGAAGAATCAAGTACGCATGTTGAACAAATGGAAATAGAAGAAAGCAGTGAGATTCCTACTAAGGCAGAAATTAAATACTCTAAAGTATTCTTATTCACTGAGTATAACAAATTGATTGAGAAATCTAACAACAGAGCTAGAAAGCTGAAAGATAAACTGAAAAGCAGAGATGAAGAAATAGATAAGCTCAAATCAGATCAAATAACTCAAAGGTTGATTGTTCAAGTTCTGGAACAACAACTTAAACAGGCTAAAGAAGAGCTAAAGTTGAAAAGCAAGAGCTAAGTGATGCAAAACTTGATGTTGCATACTTAACAAAGCAAACCGAATCTAAGGATTTGGAGATAGACGAGCTCAAAAGCACAATCTCTTCTCAAAAGGAATAAATTGAAAGACTCAATCGTGAGTTAGTCTGTACAGACACTCTACTGAATGAGGAAGAATATTCAGCTGGTCAAAAACAAGACAAGAGTAAGCAAATTAAAAAAAAAAGTCATGGCTCAAGCTGAAGGAATTGGTACAAGTGAGCATGATAAAGCAATCATCATTTATGAAGAACCTTAATCAATGGATCAACAGTTTGAAGAATCTAATCCATTTGAGAACATTCACTATTCTCTACTTTTGTCATAACATTTTCATACTCCTGACACACAAACAATGGAAACAAGCATTGTCGAGTTTTTAACCAAAATAGTGTAGTTAGAAATTTTATTTACTAAAAAGGTGTTGTTGAAAAATTATTTATCAAATTAGTGTACTTTTTAATTTTTTTTGTTTTCTTTTTCTTATTTTCATTGGATACTTTTAACATGACTTTTTAAATGTTTTGTTTTTCAATTTTTTTCATTTATAATTTTAGAAATATTGTTTAAATATGAATGTTTTTAGCTTTTCAGGAAAAAAATTTTTATTTCCTTTGAAAAGTTTTTTAAAAACGATTTTTAAAATTTATAGTTTTGATATTGAAATAGAAAAGTCTATTATTTCCTTTTGGGAAACAAATATTATTATTGTGCATTATTTTTCTTTTTAGTTTGGATTAAATCTAATTATTTAATAATTTATAATTGTAATTTACTAACTAAAGTATATTTAAATATATAACTTTTTTTGGCTAACCTCTGATAAAATTTTCATTAAAAAGTAAAAACTAAGTTTTATTAAGTTTTTCATTCATATTATAGACGACATTTTCATTTTGTCGTTAGCTAAAGATTTCACACATTAACTATAAAATATATATGAATTATAAAAAACTAATTATGTCTTTATATATCTAAGAACGTAAAATTATATATATAGAAAGAACATAAAATGAAGTTCTCTTTATCATGATAAATATAGTTATTACTTTGTTTAAGAGAAAATGCATTTGTTAGAAATATTTTATAAACAATACGATTAATCATTCTAAAACAAGTTAAGAAAATATAAAAATATTTTCATTTAAAGCTTACGGAAAACAAAAAATGGTCTTTAGTCAATCTAATCCATTATAGTTAAAGAAAGGTAAAGAATTTAAAAAAAATATTTAAATGGAATGATTAAACATTGAAAAAAAATGTTTTTATATAACACTTTTTGAAAGAGATAAATACATTTTTGGAAAACTATATTAAAGTTTTATTTTAAGAACATTTCTAAAAGTTTAAACAAATCATTAAAAAGCATTTATGAAAATTTATTATATAGGAGAGAGAAAAAAATGTATAAAAACACTATTTTGGTAAATACTTTTCAACTACACCATTTTGATAAATAAGTTTTCTATCTACACCTTTTTGGGAAAAAAACTCAGCATTGTCCCTATGAACCCACTAACAGACAAACAAAAGGAGTTAATTAAACAATTTGGTGAATCTTTGAAAGATTCATCCAAGGATCAAGCTTCATCATCATCTGAGACACCTTTCAGAACTTATGAAAGAAAAAGGAAGAGGTTGTATTTAGCCTCTTTACTCAAAGGAAAACAACCAGAGGGTGAACAAGAAAAACCTGAATCTCCCCCACTTAAGCTTCTGAAAGTAAAGACTGAACCGCTTGAGTTAGATGCTCCACAACCATCATCTAAAGCATCTACACTAGAAGATGGGGAGATAGACCAATCCTTTGAAGAACATCAAGCTTCCATCATTATCTTAAGTGATTCTGATGAGGAAGAAGAAGAAAGGGATGAAGATGAGATCATGCAAAACATCCAAGAGCTTTTCACAGATGATCCTCAAACTTTGATGGGGATAGAATTAACAACCTAAGGATTTCCTTAAGACTCATTCATACATCTTAACCTATCTGAGGTTAAAGACCTGCTCAAAGACTTTCAAGAAGTCATGCAAAATGAACAAGAGCAAACATACAGGAGATACAGAGAAATTAAAGACAAACAAGAGCTTGAAAAGAATCTTCCCAAAGATCGTCAAATAGAGAAGATGACCTACTCCCAGGTGAAAAGCTGGTTGAGTCATACAAGAATCCCATATAGGTCATATGCAGGGAGAATTGTATCTCAAATGAAAGAGATGGCCAAAGAGATATACCAGAACATGCTAGCAAATGCTCTTAAACCACAAGTCTTCAGACCTCACCCTGCATCTTCTCTGTCTACTTATCATCAAGCTCCTCCTGAACTTCATGAAATTGAAGAACCAAGACAATTCATGCCTCATAGGCTATGACCTGAAGGTAATGAAGTTCGGGAGATGATAAATGACAAGACAAATTTTGTCAAGCTGTATGACAAAATCACACTCACTGCAGATGCTAATGAAAGAAAGATAGTGGCATGGAAATATGATGAAATCTGGGATGCTATCCTAATCAAGAGAGTATCTTGACTTGTCCACTACTTATCATACATATCCCAACTGGGATCATTAAGCTATGAAGACAGATTGGACCTGATGCAATTGAGAATGGTCAATCATATAAACAATCCTAGGATATCAGATTTCTATCATATAATGGGAGCTTACATGAATAGACATCATCATGAAATGAAAGCTAAAGCTGACAGAGAAGATAAACTACACATTGCCAAGCTTAGAAGAGAAGAGGCATTAACAAGAAAACAAAAAGAAGTAAGGGAAGAATCTTATTCTTAAATTGATACAGATATTCTTAAAAGGGTTGGTTACCCTTTAACACCATCTCTCTTAAAGTTGATCATGAAGAAGATAGATGGCAATCAATACCAGCATCCAATAACCAGATGGTACTATGATGAAACTCACTTTGAAGTGATGCTGGAGAGAAAGCTTGAAGGAAAAGAAGAATCTGACATAAGACTCTTTGATCCTGTAGAGATAGAGTTGCTTCATCCATCATATGTCTCATTTCTAAAGACCAAGACATTCCCTGCCATTGAAGATATGTTGTGCAAAGGAGATTGCTGCTATTTCGTACACATGCTAAGAATTTTGGGCACTGTGTATGTAAATGATGCATTAAAACAAAGGTTGGAAACAAATCAGCAACCCTTAACACACATAGAAGGGATAACAGGAATGAGAATATCAAAGAACAACAATTTGGAGATTTTGAAGGGTAATCATGTTGTAACCACACTGGTTAGCACATTGATGTGCAAAGTCTTGACAAGTCAACATTGGAACAACTTGTTCATTTGAAGATAGATTCAAGTATGATGATCAGAATAGTGCAGTTGACTATTTTGTTAAACACATAGTCAACTACAGTAATGCTCTGAAGATCATTCCATTGACTGAACAAGTAAAGGAAGCTGTCCAAGATCAAGCAATAGAAAGAGATGTTAAAGAGTCATTTAAGGCAACTAAAGAAATTCAGAAGAATGTAGAAGAAGCTGGACCTCCTCATTCTTAAGAGGTTTCTAAAATAAAAACAAACAATCAATCGTGTCTAACTAAACAAACAAGCATGACAAAACAACATGTAATCATACAAACATACATGTAATCATACAAACATACATGTAATCATACAAACATACATGTAATCATGCAAACATACATGTAATCATACAAACATACATGTAATCATACAAACATACATGTAATCATACAAACATACATGATATCATACAATCATACAGTAAACAAACAATCATTCATGAAAATAGT
>BJCO01833573.1:0-10307 GCA_018326465.1 Flaveria floridana | reverse complement strand
CTTCAGCGATTGAAATTGAAAATTTGATTGTTTGAATCTTCAACGATTGATCAATTGAAAATTTCAACGATTCGATTGTTTGAATCTTCAACGATAAAGTGAAAAATCTGTTGGAAACCTCAATCGTACAGTGTAATGGTCGATCGCTGAAGTATTGAAAATTCTGTTAATAAAATACACTTCCTAAAATACCCCTACTTCTATTTTTAAAAATATGCCACATGTCAATCCCTGATTGCTTCTCACACTTTTTACATAATTTGGACTTTGTATTTGAACCGGACACATAGCCTAATTGTTTAGCATCTCGACATGAAATTCAATGATATAGTCTTATTGCGATTGTATTTGCATATTTATTCTTTTAAGTTCATTGTGTGTGTAACAAAATGTAGCATCTATTTTAGTATTTTTACCATTTTGAAAAGGAACGCCGCAGCGAAGCGCGGGGGGCAACTCCTAGTTAAAATCATCACTAACGCATCCCTAAAATCGTTTCTTAGTTAACTATTACCAAAGAAATTAACGCATCCCTAAAATCGTTTCTTAGTTAACTATTACCAAAGAAATTAATAAGTAAAATATATACATTAGTAACACTTATATATATTTTAGTTAAATAATAAGTAAAATAAAAAAAAGTAATTAAATACTAATTTTTGGGTTTTTGGAGGTTTCGACCCAACGCCAAGTATAAGTGCAATTTTCTTCTTCATTAGACCACTTCAATCTTGACTTTGTTGTCGATCCGAATCCGAGTGTTGTCATCTATGTCTTCTTTATGTTGGTAGGGAGTTGGGTACTGTCGTTAAATCCGTGGACAAACGAATTGTTGAAACGATTCATAGTGAAACTTTTTTTAAGAAGAAGAAGAGATTTTTGTAAAGAAGAAGAATAAGTATGTTGCGGATAAGTTTGGTAGTAAGAATATGATATATAGTAAATTTCTGGAGTGATTTTTTGAACTTTTTTAATATATTAACTAGCCAACGGCTAGTTTCCTTGGAAAACACACACCCCAACGTCTAGTTTTTGGTTCGCGCCCACTGAGGGCTTCACTGGCACGTTATCATGCCCCTATCATGGACAGGGGTCGTGCGTCCGACGTGATAGGATACCGACTCACACTATAACGACTCACTACGTATTATGATTTTAATATAAGTTTTTGGAGGGTCAAAACCTAAGACTTCATTAAAATCTCAAAAGTTAGCGGCCCAATGTACTTGACATAGTATTCTTAGGGTGGATGGGGTCGAGCTCGAATGGATTCTTCTAATGCATCATTTCTGGGTCCAATGAAATTTATAAGTATATCATATCTTGCATGGTTCTTTGGATCCAGATAATACAAAGTGACGAGTTGCTTATTACTTTTATGGTTATTTGTTTATACTATGGGGCTAGTTTTTTACACTAACCCTCGTAAAACGGAGTCACACACTAAGCATAGCAACTACAGAGAATTTGTTTGTTACCTGGGTTAAACTTGAAAGTGTGAATGTATGGTTTCATTGGGCTCCACCCTCTCCCTTTTGAATCGTTTTGGGTTTGAATGATATAACTATTGATTGGTTTATGGCTTTATGCCTTGGGTTCATTTGGGTTTCATCCCTCCACCCTTATATTTGTTAAATTTAAGAAAAAAGTGACAAAATCCTAAAAAATATTATTTGGACCAAGAGTCTAAGACAAGCACTGAATAAGTAATTCCAGCTTCAAAACCATTGATAACAAAGATTTAGATCTCATTATATTATGGTTAGCCATTAAGGGTACTAACATATCTCATGTATTGTTAATGAAAAATTTCAATATTCTCCAATTCTTTACTCTAACTTGTGTTTACTGACTCCAAAATCATATAATCCACCACCAAAGGAGCATGTCTGTCATCTTCAAATTCTATAGTTTAGGATGTATAGAAGATCAAGATTTATATGTTACCCTCATAGTCAACCAACATACTTAAACAAGCCTATGATGACTGTTGAGTGCATATGCATCAGCACACAAACAACTAATCAGCTAAAGTGAGTCGCTAGGATGCTTGATGATCCTCTGCAAAATCATAGTTCTGGCCCTCCTTGTATCGCGTATACATTTCTCCGAATGCTCACGCAAATCATCAATCGTTTTCGCAAACACACTCACCGTCTTCCTCATCTCATCCACCACCATCCCCACCACCTGCACATCATCTCCCTTAACCGCGAAATCAGCATTCTGCAACACACCCTCCATATCAGCCCCCAATTTGTCCACAAGAGCTTTAATGTTCTCCAAATCTTTAATCACAATGTAACTACCAATCTGCATTGCACCCATCATCTCCCTCTGATCTCTAAACTCCTTCTCATACTTCTTCCACAAAGAGTTAACCCACTTCCCCATCGACCCTAGCGGCACAGCAGCCGCTGCCGCCAATGCTGTCACCAGCGGCGGCGCAGAAACTGCCGCCGCCACCACCGAGCAAATCAACACTGTACTAAAAGCAGTCACAAACATCACATTACTCAACCTCCTCCATGTGTTGGTAGACTTCACCTTCTTATCAACTTCCCCCTTTTCAGTTTGCAGTTTGTTCAGCATTGTAAGTTGCTTTTCGTAAACACATTGAAACAATTCAAAGAACTCATCAGAAAACGCACTATCTAAACCTCTAAACTCCTTCAACTTCTCTAGGGTTTTGACGTTATCACCATCTGAATCATACTGATTAATCGCAATTTGAACAAACAATAACCTAGATCTAACATTTTTCAAGCAATTCTCAAGCGATAAGCAGAAATCTAGGGTTTGTAAGCTGATTTGGAAGAAATCTTCAACTAACGAAAACAATTGGTCATTCTCCCAAATGTCGTCTTTGCATTGGAGTATGAGTTTAACTACCTCCTGATTCGTATCGAGTAAACTTCCGGTGAGTTGACGAAGGGAGTTGAGGGAGAGTGAACGGAGGTCGACGCCGGCGGCGAGATCGGTGATGACGCCGGTGGTGCGGCGGTGGAGGGTGGCGTCGAAGGATTGGAGGTGAGGGTCCGATTGACAAGCGTGTTGGTAGGATGTTAGATCTGTTGTGAGCTCTGTGGTTGACAATGGTGAAGAAGATGATGGTGATGGTGATTGATTGTTGGTTGAATTTGTGCTGATGAAACAGCCCATTAGATTGTGGAGTTTGAAGAGTGAAGACGAAGTGCTTGAGTTTTGTTGGTGGTGGAGTGGGGAGGAAGACAAACGTCAGAGGTTTGAATCTTGAGTTCGAGTTTCAGTCAAACGTCAAAATTTGTGATGCTGTCTTTCACTTTCATAAAGGAAAAAGGGATTGCATCGTGATTCTAGCCGCCACTCTGATGTATGCTTTTTCTTTCTATAATTCTTAAGCTATTTTATTTTTTGTATACTGTATGCTATGTGTTGTATCATCTATGTTACGATGTCTTCCTATCATTATGTAGAATTGTTGCGGGGCCTGATGTGTACGTAGTCCATATCTGCTTTTTAGCGGTGATGCTAGCTGCCCTCTGATGTATGCTTTTGCTTGCCCTAATTCTTTAGCTGTTTTATTTTTGTATACTGTATGCTATGTGTTGTATGATTTATTCTACGGTGTCTGCTTATCATTATTGCTTTTGCTTTCGAGTCGGGGGTCTCTTTGGAAGCGGTCTCTCTACCTAACAAGATGGAGGAAAGACTCGCCTACACCTACCCTCTCCAAACCCTGCTCATTGAGTGGGATATACTGGGTTTGTTTGTTTGTTTGTTTTTTTAATAGTTAGAAGTTAGTTATAGCAAGTTAATAATAATCCGTCAATTTTCAAGATTTAAACTTTGAACTTTAAACTTTTAAAAAGGATAGAAGATTTTACCTCTCCTTTGAACTACTAGACCAAAATATCATTGGTTGGATCAGTTGGTCTGTTAAAACCGGATTCAAAACTCGGATAACATCATAGATGATAGAAATGTTAAAACTATTTACACATACATATATATAATTTATAATAGATATGAAAAATACTATTTTCTAATAACATGGATCCTAGAATGCTAAATTAATTAAAAATAAGACTTTATATGGGAAAATTCTTTAAAAGAAATAAGAAAAGTAGAAACGTTAGAATCTGGTCCGACCGTCTGCTAAAAAATAAATGATTCAAATATGGATAATTGAACTATTTATATGAGAAGTTTCTGGTATTGTTTTAAAAACACTAATTTTATGAGTTGTTATAGGTTATTGTTGATACCATTCAAACTAAAGTTAAAAAGATTTAGAAAAGTAAAAATGACTTACAAACAATTATAAACATATATATGCATGTTTGTTTATTGACTTCTTCTCATGCAAGTAAAATTAATTTACTTGTTGTCTATGGTTTCCTTTACCATTTCACCTAGATTCTAGATTATCAAGAACGTATCCAGATTAAACTTCATGTACAAGAACATAAATACAACGGCTTGAATCCCTTGAGGGCTTTGATCCTAACAACTGGTTTCATGAGAAAGACATTTTAAAATAACTTCAACCAAAAATCGTTATTTTCTAGCAAGAACATTTTGTAAAGAGTTCTAGTACCCAGCTTGAAAAATCCTATGAGTTTCCAATGGAAAACCATGTTTGTTTGATCTCGATGAAAAAAAATTAAAGTTTTACCTTTATCAGCAAAATATAAGACGGTTCTACTTGTATGATCGTTAGTCTTGATGGGCTTTTGGTTCACCTGAACATGAATGGCAGCACATCGACCCTCGGTGGTTGCCTAAGGACTCATGAATAAGAGTTTGTATATAGCAAGGTTAACAAGAATTTCAACACATATGCTTTATAATCTAAGGCCAAAAATCTATCAAATTCTTTTAGAACACTGAAGGTTATATAAAATAGTCCCAAATGACCAAATCACACATGAAGCAACTTTACATGATGTCATCAAACCAAATGACTGAGTGAACTTAGTAGCTACAATGAAGTATGGAATCATTTTGGGCGTGCATATTTGTTGTCATCATAAGTTTCGTTCAGTTACTAATTTCAACGTCAATATTACATATAACATATATAATTATTTTAGCAATCACTAAAGAAGTAATTTAACATAACAGGTCCAAGAGGGCTCAAGCAGCTAGACTTTCATAGTTTACGATTGTGGCGTTTGAATAAAAATGGTTTAAAAAACTGGCATTACTCGTTTAGATGTATATATAGTTTTCTAAAGCTCAAAAGAACATATCAGTCGTTGTAGTATAGTGGTAAGTATTCCCGCCTGTCACGCGGGTGACCCGGGTTCGATCCCCGGCAACGGCGATTTAATATTTTTAGTTCTAATCTTTTGTGTGAAAAGCAACCCAATTTGATAAACAAACAGAATTTTGTTATTCAAGATTTAAAACCTTTCTTTTTTGCTGTTAAACAGCAATCTAATGTTAACGATTGGCAGTCATATCTTATGCTTATTTAAACAGTAAACCCACACGATATATGTGTTAGCGGTTTGCAATCGTATCCTTTGTTCATTTAAACAGTAAACTCACACGACATATGTGTTTGTGGCCAATCTAGTGGCATCTCTCCTTTGTTGGTAGAAAAGCCTTAGGCCCCCAAATTCGAGGGGTTCCAAAAGTTTAGGTGGCTATGTTTTGGTTCCGTAAACAACTTCTATAGCTCGTCGTCTGCAATAGGACTGGAGCACCTAGAATGTTAGAAATGGTGGGATTTGAAACCATAACATGTTACGTAGAATCTAACACTTCCGTGATGACATTTTTGTTTTTTCAATCTCATCTGTTAGACGTAAATGATGCAGGTGTTTAGTTTACCATATGAAGTAACGAACCAATTAATAATTCAACCAAGAACACTTGCATGTGATTACCACACACCTAGCGAAAGAGTTCACATTACAGGTGCGAGCCCAAATGAGCTGATAAAAAATGATATAGCAAAGATGAGTGACATCTGATTTCCGTGCACACTTAACAAAACACTTATTCGATTTCGTAAAGATTAATAACAGGTCAGGTACTTTTACATCACTAGCTCTCTCTCTGTCACAACTCTGAAATTGGATAATTGCAGCTTGTAATTACTCTATTGATCCTCTGAGAACATCACCTTTGCCATTTGGTGGTGATATGACACCTAATATAACAAAACCGCCCAAGATAACAATCAAGACACCCAAAATATTCACTAGAATTGCTTCTGCAGAATACCGCGAAATGATGTTGTTGGTTTGAAGAAATGTAGCTTTTTCTAAAAGGCCAGTGGCACAAGCAGCAATTGCGAGCACATAAATGTAGACTCCAAAGAAGACATGCCATGGCAGCAGTGAAGTCCTGCTGTTTCTTGAACCACCAGGATACCAGAATGTTGCGAATCCAGCTCCCCACTAGCAGGTCAAGTATTTATGCTTCAATAGCTGACTTTATTTGACCAAAAATAAAATAAATGATAGACAAAAATGAGAACCTGAATGGTGAATAAGAGCAGACAGGCCAAGCCCAACCATGAGTGCAAGCTGTAGAAATTGTCGATGCCTTTATCATTGTGAAACTTCCAAGCAGCCCATAAACCAATCATTCCAAAGCAAAATGCAAGGAATTGGAGTGAAAGATGGACTAGTTTTTTGTAAGATTTCGTTCCCGATACTGTTTTGTATGCCAGCATGGCTGCAACCGTCAAGAATTAAGAATTAGAATATAGATCTTCCAAAATGCCAACAACCGTCAAGAATTAAGAATTAGAATATAGATCTTCCAAAATGGTAGGATCCTCAGATCCTGCATAAATGGTAGAGTGAAAAAATAATTCCAGAGAAGTGTGACAGCATTGTGGTGTGATACAGCATTGAACCATTCAAAGCAGTTTTTTTGTATATGGAGACTTTCATCTTCATTTCTAAAGCAGATGAAGATTGTTGGCATTATCTTAACAAAGCTAAAGGACACTCGTATTGAGTTATATAGTAAGGAATCAACAAACAACTCTTATATATAACCGTATATTCACCAAAAATATACCAACTGTCGAAACGTACAATATTGGATAAGAGAGTATGGTTAGAATTCAATCACCTTCACCGTTCAGCAGAACAAGGCCAAGCACCATAAGAACAGGATGAACCTGCAGTAAAAGCAGCTTAGCTGATAAAATTACTATAAGGTTTAAAATTTAATGATGCACTCAAATCATCCCAATGAATACACAACATAATATGAGCTTACTTTCTAGAAAATGAAGGATTAAACAAATGATCCAGTAAAACCATCACAAAATCTTCATATGGTAATGGCATATCAGAAGAGTTAAGTAAATCCAGAGCATGGTAATTGACTAATTGTACAAACTAAACACCCTAGAGCTCCATCGAAATCATTTAACAAAATCAAAAAGAACAACAACCAATTGAGAGTTATAAATCGCTTATATTCAAAACAAATACTATGTTACCAATTAATCAAATCAATGAAGGTCTATTGTGCATTTGTGCATTTATCTTCATCATCAT
The DNA here is from genome assembly GCA_018326465.1 of Flaveria floridana. Classification (NCBI taxonomy): domain Eukaryota; kingdom Viridiplantae; phylum Streptophyta; class Magnoliopsida; order Asterales; family Asteraceae; genus Flaveria; species Flaveria floridana. The sequence goes on along the minus strand of BJCO01833573.1, from coordinate 2,796 downwards.
GATCTAGAGAAGAACATGCAGACACCGCCATACTACAGCATCAATCAGAGATCTACCAAACATGAACCCGAATCACGCCCTAAATTCAAGAGCTAGATCACTACCTCCATAGCATTGCCACAAAACCCTAATTATACCTCAAGCATAAAAAGTTAAGAATCAAAATCAACAAAATTACATTAAAGATGAGATTTTTGTCCTCTGAGATAAGAGCCAATCCTCCTCGGTATCGAGTATTCCATATGAGAACTAAGGCAGCTACAAATGTACCTATAACACGTACACATGAGAACAATGGGAATTTGACCACCGGAACCGTCATCTTCCTGAATCGGAGGATCAATTAAGGGTTTATAATTAGGGTTCAGGGGAGATTAGAATAGGTGATCGGAGTTTAAATTAGTACAAGTTGTGCCGACTAATTAAGAAAGCTCGATATGAATTGAAGTTGAGTTATTATTATGTCAGATTGGGGAAGAAAGATCTTGACTTTCGTAAAAATTAATACCAACTAATTCTTATTATTCACTTTTTTTTCTACAGTTTTGTACTTGCACATGTTGGTGATTTAAGTAAAATAATTGTTATTGATTTTTTCTTAACTTTCTATTTGACTAGAACTTATAAAATTTGCCATAACCATTGCACGCATGAATTAGTGAATTTTGTAAATTTCATTTTCTTATGATTATATGTTGGGTTTGTGAAGGCTTTGAGTTTTGGTTTGTAATTATTTGTTGAAGTACTTTAAGACATATTTTTCTAGGTTTGATGAAGATTGAAGACACAGAATATTTTGGCCGACCTTATATATGTTGCTATGGTTCATATATGTTTTCTGGTTTAACAACAGTTAAACTCTAGTTTTAATCGATCTATTTATATGTCAATTTGTACTTGTAATTACTTATCAAGAGTGTTGAAGGAATAGTAATGATAAAATTTTAAGATGCAACAAAGTAGATATATGTCAGATTAGGTAGGATTACTACAAAAATATGTCTCGTGTTCGTTTATTTTCTACAGTGAATTGTTTTATTGTTTGTTTGTAGTGCCCGAATCCTTAATATTATATGCTATAATTGGATTTCTAAAATACTAAAAGGTGTGATGATATTAGGTTTGTGACAAATAGATTAGGATTTGTGATTTGTGAATGGTTTATTTTCCTCTCAGTCCTCAACTAATGGGTGGTTTATAAAAGTTTTTTATATTGCTCATTTGTGTTATGAAAATGTATTTCAATCTAGGATGATTATTGATGTCGTAGGTGTGATCTATGGTTGACTGATCATAGATGGTGGAGGGTCAAGGGATACTAGTTTCTTAATGTATATACGATGATTTTTAAGGTGATTGAAAACTGATCAAATGAAAACGACTTTAATTTTTATAATGTTTTAAGTAATCAATCATAAAGTAAAAAATCATTATAAAAAGACTCACGAGAAAGGTAATGTTATGGGTGATGGTTTAATGGTCACAAATGAGGAGATTATAGGTGGTGGACATTAGTGTGATGCATCTATTCAAACCATGAAGAAATAAATGATTTTATATAGAAAAAAAAACATAAAATATCAATTTACCCTCACTTGTATTGCATGTGACTTGGCCGAATGCATCCTTATAACGTTCATGCAAATAAAGGACTTTTGATGTTACATGTTTTAAAAGAAAATTTGGTAATTTCAATGTAAGAATTAAAAATAAGTAATTCTCAAGAAACTAAACAATTCATGTATTTTTCTGAAAAGTGTGTAAAATCTACTTGAAAGCAGTAACATGAGAAAAGTATAGAGTGACAATATTAAACACTTTAATCTTCCCTAGCCAGATAGTCTCATTACTAGCCAACAAGCCAATGCAATCATTAACTGAACTAGTTAATTAGCGCCGCGCGATGCCGCGGCAATGCTATTTTATGAATTTCTATGTTATGGTGTTTGATAAAAGTTGTAAACAGTAAATTTCTAGATTTCGAACATTACATTTGTGGCATGAGACAGTTATAGGATTATACAAAGGTTTTTGTTAAGTTTATGGGCATGAGATAGTTATAGGACTATACAAAAGGTTTAGAGTCATGCTTGTAGAAGTCATGTCTTGCAAAATGAGGTCACTACTTGTAGAAGTCCTTAATTACAAAAGCCAGCCCTATGTCCATAATTGTAGCAAAAGGTGGGTGTCATGCAAAATGAGCTTGGTGCTTGTGAAAGTCCTTCATTGCTAAAGTCCGCTGCTTGCACGTTGTCATTGTTGTTTGGCTTTCTGTTTGTTTCTCGCTTCTGCATCTGTAAGTCAGTCATGTTTTCGTGTATAAGCTAAAATGTTAATGCGTTAATTAATGTTCATGGTTAGTGCCTATTGTACCTTGTTCTCGTGTTCTTTTTGGGGTTTTAACGGATGGGGTTGCAGGTGCAGTTGTAGATGAGGTAGTTGGCTCTGTTTTGGAAGGTGGCGCCTCAAAAGCGTTGTTGACTGTAATCGATTCACTTTGGTTATCATTCTTCACATGGACTTTAAAGATAAATGGCTTGTTGATTAGGTCTTTTAGTTGTGGTGGCAGTTGTTTGGGGTCGTTGCTGGTTTGGGAGGTTACCAAATCAAAGCAAGTTTTTCCAACCAGTGTTGTTACAACAGCATCAAAGAAGATTGCATCTTCTGTGCAGCTGTCGTCAGCCAGTGTTGCAACAAATTTATAGCTGCATATGTAAAAATAAGTAGATCAGAAATCTGTTTTTACTTGTTGTGCACGTATTATTTTTTTCTTTTAAGGTTGTAATACCGGTATGA
>BJCO01833556.1:0-21366 GCA_018326465.1 Flaveria floridana | reverse complement strand
TATATTTTGTGTGAACAAAATATATTTTATCTTGTTTTTAGTCATTTTTATGCTTAAAATGTAATTTTATATTAATTAGCCTAAGTCTAGGGGGTTAAGTGCAATTAGTGAATATTAGTCTAGACTATAAATAGGTTAATTGTCATTAGTGTTGAAGATGGTTGAATGACCAATTGATTGGGGTTTCCACTTTGTACAAATCATATGCAATCAATATAGATCAAAGGGGTTTTATTGTGATTATCATTGTTTGATCTTACAAATCTTCTCAATATTTGATTCAAGTGATTATCCTGGAGTAACTTTGGGTTTCTCAGTTCTATCTAAGACTATAACTTCTTGGTATTTTCTCTAGGTTGAGACTTAGAGGATGATGCATTGATTGATTTGTATAGGGTTCTTCTTGTTTTCTTTTACTCAATTTCAACAGAAGTGTCAGAAGAGTAGTTAACCCTTTGATCCCTATTTCTAAATAGAAATTAAGCATATTTTTGATCTTCAAAAATCACTTTTGTTTTAGATCTTAGTAAAACATTGAGTGATTGTTTCATATTTTTATTTAACTTTTTTGACACTCTTTTACTGCCAATTGCCATAAAGGTCATCATGAGAATTTAAGACTCTCAATTATCTATTATGCTATGGACTTCTAGCTTTTGACTGTAACAGTTGAAACTGGTGAAATGGGCTTGTTTTATGGAAATGTCAAGCCTTTCTGATTAAAGAAGCAATCAGATGTATTGTGATTTGTCATATCACATACAGAACAATACTTATTAAAATAGTAATTTTTGTTTGAATGATTGTTCATGTCCCAAATTAAGCAATATTGACTGAAATAGCAATCATCTGTGTTGTGATTTGACATGTCACAGTTGTCACAGTACATCCGTTTGATCTTTGTTTTCGAGGATGAAGCTTCAAGATGCTTAACCAGTCTTAACTTTGACTCTTCTTTTGTTTTTGTTATTGAAACAAGTTCATTCTTTTTTATATCAGTAGATTGTATCACAACTCTACTATGCTTTTTGTTTAAAGGATGTCTTTGCTTCTTTTGAGTCTTTCTCACCTTTAAATCAAATTGTTCAACATCCTTTTTATTGAAAAAGCAAAGCCTAGTCCTTGTTTTGACTTATGAGGTAAGACTAGTTCAATTTTTATTTTTGGTGATTGATTCTTTGGTAATTTTGCTTTAAATGATGGAGATGCTAAAGTTTTGTCGTTAGGTTTCATTGAAACCTTTACTGATTTGCTTAAATTGTTTGGAGATTTAATATCACCATCAGACCTGTTTTCAGCAGTGGTTTTCAAAGGCACTTCAGCATTTCTAATCACTTTGAATCTTTGTTGAATGAATTTCACAAAAGGAATAATGGCTTTGACTAGAATCTTTTGTTTCTTGAAATTTACATGTTTGTCTGAGCATTCTTTAATCTTAATTGGATGACCTAATCTGATTTTATCCTCATTTATTTCAATGTAAACATTTGGGTTATTTTAAGGATTGGTTATTTGTGAAACTACTATTTTAGTTTCAATAGATTTAGGTTCAATTGATTCAGATAAAGTAAGTGGCTCAGGCATGACTGTGTAATTGTCATTGTATGGTGGAGGACATGAATTATATCCTATTCCAGACATGTCATTAGGCTCCTTTTATGAGTCAATTAACTCTTGTAGTTTGGCAGAAGAGAATTGAAACTTTTCAAGTTTCACTTCAGTAGCTGATTGCTCAGCTTTGATTTTGGTCAACACTTCAGTTAACCTCTCATTCTCAGCCATAAGAGTATACTTTTCACTATGTAGTTTTTCAATATATGAAAGTAATGACTTGATTTTAATTTCAAAGCTTTTCATTTCATGCCTTAACATTTCATATTTTACCTTTTCTTCTTTTTTTTAACAGCCAATTTGTGATTATGTTCTCAGTATCATTGTAATTCTGTGATGCATTTTTCACTATAGAGATTTGATTTTACCTCAGATGGCATGGGAGATGGGCTATCATTGATGTGAGCCATGAGAGCATGATTTTGAAATTGAGGTTTGACTTCCTCTGCATACAGACTCCAGTCACATGCTCTATCTTGTCTGATGACAAGTGCATTTGAGGTTGATTGGCTATTTCCATAGGGTAGCTGAGTCAGTTGATGCTGACTTTGATGTGATGGTTGATGATAAAGCTGATGCTAAAACTGATTTTGATAAATTGATTAAGGAGTTGAGGTTGATTGAGAAGATGGCTGACTGTGTAAACTTCTTTTGTAGTTGTTGTTGTGTTAACGGGGTGCATTGCATTCCCTTGATAAGTGACTAGTCATGCCACAGTTGAAACACTTCACCTTGGATTTGTCATAACCAAGCTTAGTGTTCTCATTCAAACTTAGTTTTTTTCCTTTGCGGAATAATTTTATTTGCTCTCATAGCAATCATGGCCATTTGCCATTGTAAATCTATTTCTTCAACATCATCTGGATCCATTTCTTCTAAATCTTCTTGAATTAAGTGAGCTGAAGTGAGTCTTTCTCCTAAGTATGCCTCAAAACTTGCAACAAAGGCATTGTAAGTTGCCTTTTATTCTTCAGACTTTTGATCAACAAGCAAGCTAGTAGGTATGGAGGTGGATGGATTGGGAGATGATTGCTTATATTCTTGAGATGATGCAATGAATCCAGTGGTCCTGGATTGATCTCTAGACGACAGAAAATCATCCTCTTTAGTTATGAAGGCATTTTACATAGAATTAGTTTTTGATGGGAATTTGTATGCCTCAATAACTTGAGGTCCACTCAAGGTTCTGCTTCTTTCATCCAACTCAAGAGCTTCAATTTTAGCTATCATGATGTCTAAGCTTGTGCTTTCCAAATCAAGTGTATTTTTCAGCATGGTCATATTCTGCTTCAAGCTCTCAGGTAGACTGTGTAGCATTTTCTTGTTCATTTCTTTCTCCTTGTAAGTGACCCCCATTATCTCCAGATCATTTATCAATTAGATAAATCTATGAAGCTGTTTTGAAATAGATTCTCCTTTGGTTTGATGGAAGGTTTCATATTGATTAATCAGCTTGTCTTTATTAAACTCAGTCACCTTACAGCTACATTCACACATGATTAGTAGTGCATCGCATACACCTTTTGTTGTGTTGTATTTTTCTAATCTTTTGAGAACATCCATATTTAAATCCTGAGTTAGAATGGAGTAGGCCTTAATATCAATCTTAATCTTCTTATAACCATCATCATCAAGATTAAGATTTGGATCCTCAATAGGGATTCTAACTGTCTTGTATTATGCAGCTTGGTCAGCATTCAATGACACTGGAATGTAAGGCCCTTTGCGTATTGTTATCCAATAATCCAGATCAACACCTGTAATATAGTTTCTAAACCTGATTTTCTGTTACTTAAACTTATATTTGTGTTTAAGCATTGGTGGTTTAGAAGCATTACCAAGTTCAACAAAGTTAATAGAATCCATGTTTAATAAACTGATTATAGAATGTTTGAGTATGTTTTAAGTTGATTTTATATCAAACAGTTCAAACAGTCAACGGTTTCAGTACATTGTATGTCTTCTATGAATAGTAACAGCAATAATGTTTTTCAAACTGCAGCAGTTGAATTATTTAAGTTACTTTTGTTGAGTTTATGTAGTTTTTGTTGGTTTCATTCACAGATCTGAACAAGACTGATGAGTTTCAGTATGTTGAACTTGAAGATTAGTGAAAGAAGATGAAGTTTTTTGGTATTTTTCAGTTGTATGTAGAGACTTGTTAATAAACAACTCAATCACCATATCAATCGATTTTCAGTCAAGATCTAAGCAGATCTTGAGATGAATCCAAGAGCCAAAGCTCTGATACCAATTGACTGGGTCCGAGAATTAAATTCTCTATTGATGTGACTTTAACAAGGATCGAATATGATGATTGAGTCAATGATTAAGTAGCAAAAATACAGAATCAAAGACCATAAATGTTGAAAATATACTCATAAATGCTTTGTATATTGATTGGTGAACAAACAAATTACAGATAGTGCTAGGGTTTTCACAACAGTGATATGACAACCTCAGAACCTTGTAACTTCAGTACTAGGTATCCTACAAATGAAAAACTTGCATATGATGGATATTATATTCTATTTATAGGTTGACATAAAGCCTGTACAAAAAGACTAAACTACCCTGATAACTATATCAAAATACTAGTCTAAGTACAAAAGTCTTCATCAGCATTTGTGGTTTAACATCCACATTAACTAATGCGGATGCCTTGGGCTTCATCAGCATTTCTTGATTGTCTTCAGCATTAAGTATTCAGTCATCAGCATTGAAAAATACGGATGAACAAACACTTGTCAGCATTTCTCTGTGTATCCGCATTAGTTTATGCGGAAGAACAAATGTTCATCCGCATTTGTTCTGTCTGTCCGCATTTGTAAATATAGAAGAACATATACTTGTCAGTATTTGTTCTTTGGTCATCCGCATATACAAATGCGGATAGCCAACACAGTCTTCTGACCTTCACCCGCATTTCTTCTTGGACTTGTGGGATTTTGCCAGTAGAACAACCATCAACCACCACTTGAATTGACATGTATGATCTTTTCAGGGTCCAACATCTTGATTCACAAACTTTCCTTCAAATATACCTTTTGTGAAGTTGTGAGTCCCACTAAATGATGATATGGCCGTAAGTTTCTGTTTTGAGCAAGAAAAGTGATATTTTTTATAGTTAAGAGGGGAAAATCACAAGAAATAGCTTGGTTAGGGTGAGATGAAGCTTACACTTCAAGGATGTGGTGTTTTTAGGTTGACTCCAAGAGTTTATAGATTGTTGAATCTTGATTTGAAGCTGGAAATCCTTGAATCTCGAAAGTTCTTGCAAGAAACTACATTTTTTGGTCACGTCCTAGCTTGAGCTTATAAGAATCGATGTTGTTCTTGAAGATATTCTTCAAATATGGCTGGAATGGAGAGGAATTGATAAGTTTCTTAGGGATTTTTCCAGAAATTCGTGGGGAGGGAGAGAGAAAAGAAGTTGGGTATGTGTGGAATGCATGTATGGGGAAAGGGTTGGAGTATTGAAGTGGGTTTGTGTAGAATCAAGAGGAGAGGGGATTGGTGGGAGTGGTGGCGACCGAGTGTAGAGAGAGAGAGGTTGATTTAAATTTTATTTTTTTTTGTAATTTATTAAGTGGTGTAAATTTATTGTGTAGTGTAGTATTTAAGGTGGTAGTTTCTAGTTTTGTAAGTTTTAAGTGTAATATATATGTATGCAATTTGAACCGTGAATGTGTGTGTATGTACACACATAATTAATTTGTTTTTGTTTTAAAGTTCTAAGATTAGTGTAAATATAATATTTTTCTAAAATAAACTTATAACTTCTAGACTAAAGCTAGTCATAATGGGATCTTCTAAGGCAATTAAGCAGGTAAATAATTAGCATGGAAGAAAGGAAACAATAATAATAATGATGAAATAAAATAAAGCTAGATTAAATTAGAGTTTAAGTTAGAACATAGGAGTTGGTTGTTACATTCTCCCATCGTTTGGGAAATTTCATCCCTAAATTTAGCTTCACTTGATTTCTAAACTGGTGGGCTTAAAGAGGTGTGGCTACTTCTTTCTCATCTCGTCTTCTCGTTCCAAAGTGACTTAGGTCCGCGCCTAGAGTTCCACCTTACTTTGACCTTTGGTATACGGCTTTGCCGTAACTTCTTGACTAACTGGTCGGTAATCTCTATAGGTTCCTCCACAAAGTTCAGCTTGTTATTAATTATGGCTTCCTTCAGTGGTAATTCCAAGGTTTTGTCTCCTAAGCACTTTTTCAAGTTAGACATATGAAATATGTCATGTATATAGCTCAATTCTTGGGGTAGCCTTAATTGGTATGCTACCATGCCACTTCTTGATAGAATTTCAAACGGTCCAATATATCTAGGACTTAGCTTGCCTCTTTTGCCAAATCAGATTACGCCCTTCCATGGTGCGACTTTTAGCATCACTCTATAACCCACTTGAAATTTCAGGGGCTTTAGCCTTCTGTCTGCATATTTCTCTTGACGATCTCTGGCCGCTCTCAATCGTTCCTTAATTTTAAATACCTTGTCTGTGGTTTCCATCATGATATCGGGTCCCATTACTTGGCTATCACCAACCTCATTCCAGCTTAGTGGCAATCGATATTTTCAACCATATAGGGCTTCATACAGAGCTGCTTTTATACTTGAGTGGTAACTATTATTATAGGAAAACTCCACCAGGGGAAGGTGATTATCCCAACTTCCACCCAAGTCAATCATGCAAGCTCTTAACATGTCCTCCAAAGTCTGAATGGTTCATTCACTTTGCCCGTTGGTTTGAGGGTGGTATGTCATGATTAAGTCAAGACAAGTCCCCAAAGCCTGTTGGAAAGATCTCCAAAATCGTGAGGTGAAGTGACTATCATGGTCTGAGATAATCAAGAGTGGCACTCCATGCCTAGTCACTATTTCGTCAATGTATAGTTGGGCTAACTTTGACAAATTGTAGTCCTCTTGAATTGGTAAGAAATAAGCTGATATGGTAAGCTTGTCCATGATTACCCAAATAGCATCATGACCGTAAAAAGTTCTTGGTAACTTTGTAACAAAACTATTATGATGTTATCCTATTTCCACTCCGGAATTTCTGGCTATTGTAAGGTTCCTGGTGGTTTTTGATTTTTGGTTTTTACCATCACACATGTCAGACATTTCCCCACATAGATGGCAATAGACTTATTTAATCCGGGCCACCAGAAAAGTATCTTTAAGTCTTGATACATTTATCACTTCCTTGATGAACCGAATATCTAGATTTGTGGGCTTCGTCTAGGACTATATCTCTACTTCCGCCATACTTAGGTACCCACGTCCTTCTTTAACACTTGTATAAACCATCATTGTCCACTTCTAAATGATTTTCCATTGCCTGTAATATCTCCTCAGCTATTTGTCCATCCTTGAAGGCTTCTCTCTGTGCTTCTTTTAATCTAGCAACAAGGCTAGTATACACGCTCATCCTTAAGGCACGGACGCGACGGGGTTTTTCCCTTTCCTTTCTACTCAAGGCATCTGCCACTACAATCCCCTTGTCGGGATGGTAGCGGATCTCACATTCTTAATCACTTAACAATTACACCCATCTTCTCTGGCACATGTTCAACATCTTCTGATCAAGAATGTATTGCAGACTTTTGTGATATGTATAGATAACACACTTAGGGCCATAGAGATAGTGCCTCCATATCTTGAGTGCAAACACTACAGCACCCAATTCCAGATCGTGAGTCATGTAATTTCTTTCATGCTCATTCAATCTGGATGCGTAAGTAATTACCTTGTCTCGCTGCATTAGCACACATCATGGTCCCTGATGTGAGGCGTCACAATAGACTACAAAATCCTCAACTCCTTCTAGTATGGCAAGGATAGGTGCACTGCACAGTTTCTCCTTTAGCACTTCAAACACTTTGTTCTGTTCCTTTCCCTATACAAAAGTTTTATTCTTCTTAGTCAGGGCGGTTAGCGGCTGTATGATTCGCGAGAAGTCTTTGATAAACCTTCGAATGTATCTAGTCAAACCAAGAAATTGGCTTATCTCGGTTGGAGTTTTAGGAATTTTCCACTTCTTAATAGCTTCTACTTTTGATGGATCTACTTGAATACCTTCTTTATTCACTCCATGCCTTAGAAAGTGGATTTCACGCATCCAAAACTCGTATTTAGAGAACTTCATGTACAATTGCTTGTTCTTGAGCAATTCAAGAATCAATCTAAGATGCTTTTCATGCTCTTCCTTGCTATAGGAGTAGATTAAGATGTCATCAATAAACACAATCACAAACTTGCCTAGATATGGGCAGCATACCCGGTTCATGAGATCCATAAATGTTGCAGGTGCGTTAGTCAGTCCAAAAGGCATGACTAAGTACTCATATTGTCCATATCTAGTTCTAAAAGTTGTCTTGGGTATGTCTTCTTCCCTAATCTTTAGTTGATGGTATCATGATCTTAAATCTATCTTGGAAAAATAACTAGCTCCTTGGAGTTGGTAAAATAGGTCATCGATTCTCATAAGAGGACAATGGTTGTTTATTATGAGCTTGTTCAAATCCCAATAATCGATTCACATTCGTAGGGTTCCATCCTTCTTTTTAACAAATAGTACAGTAGCATCCCATAGAGAATCACTTGGTCATATAAATCCCTTGTCTAGTAACTCTTGTATTTGTAGCATTATCTCCTTCATCTCGGGAGGAGCGAGTTGGTAAGGTGCCTTAGTAACTGGTATGGCACTAGGCACTAGATCTATTTGGAACTCGACCTATCTAGTTGGAGGGAGTCCTAGTAGATCCTCATGAAATACTTCCGTGTACTCAGACACCACCGGTATATCTTCAATTTTCTTTTCTTCCTTAATTTTTATCACATAAACTATGAAAGCTGAGCATCCCTTCTTGAGACTCTTGGTAGCCTTTAGCTGGGATATCATAGGACATAGCGTGTCACTCCTTTCACCGGGAACAATCAGTGTCTTCCCGTTATTTAAAGGTATCTTAAGTAAATGTTCATCACACACGATTTCAGCCTTATTTTTAGCTAACCAATCCATTCCCATGACTATATCAAAACTCCTAACGTTATAGGCATCAAGTCTATCTTAAATGAAGTACCCTTTAGTTCTATAGTGCAATCTTTGATGATTTCATTGTTTTCTATTATGTTATAGTCAGCTAATTCTACAGTATATGCATTGGTTAGGGTACGAGCATTCAAATCAAGAAAGACCTAATGGTAGTGGAAACAAAACTACCGTTGCTCTAGTATCAAATAGAACAGTCGCAGGATGGTTGTTTATGAGAAGCGTACCGTTAACCACATCAAGTTCCTTGCAAGTACCGTCGGATCCATAATGAATGCTCTTCCCTTGGGTTTATTAGGTCTGGTATCTTTTTCTCTTGCTAGCTTAAGGCATTTGTTCCTCATGTGTCCTGGATCTCCACACTCGTAACATTGCTTTCCCGGTTCATAGGTACAATCCTTAATCAAATGACCAGTTCATTTACACCTGAAGTAAGGTATCGGGCTGCACTCCCATTGATGATGTAGTTTGCACTTGTTGCAAAAGGGGCTTGTGCCTAGGTATAACTTCTTAGCCTTTCCACCATAATTACTACGCCTTACACCTTCACCAGATCTCTTGCTTGAGCTACCACTACTGCAGACCACCTTCCTAGCATCAAACCACTTCCTTTTCCTGTCCACTGCCTTCTTCTTATCCTTGGTTTTTGTGAATCCAAGGATCACAAACAGGAATTATCAGTATTAGAATGTAGTCAAGTTAATGATTGTGGAATCATCATTGACCGTTGCTTAATTGTTTTAATTTAAAGATTTAATATTAAAATTAATGCTTGTTATGATGAACATAATTATATATATGCAATAAATAAGCAAACAAGAATTGATTCAAATGTATTTCATGAAAAATGAATAATGATTACAAAAGAATAATTTATGAATACGATGAACAAATCTGCTTCGATCGTATTGTTGTTGATGTATTGATGTGATGGCGGCTAGGGTTTGATTGTGTGATGTGATGTGTTTTTGCCGTAATAATGCTCTTGTGTTCGATCCCTTGGTATGAAACCTAGGACTCATATTTATAGATAATTAAGAGTCTGTTAAGGAAACACCAGATCTCTTGGGATTCGTAATTGATTTGTTGACTTGTTGACTTGTAACACTTGTAAGATATGTCCAAGTGTTTTTGCTCTTCCGTAGGAACTTTGTCTTCCGCAGGAACTTGTTCTTCCATAGGAGATTGAGCTTCCACAAGAACTTTGCTCTATCTTATGGTGTTTATTCATCAGTGAATACTGATGGTTATCCGTAGAAGATCTTCGGATGTTTTGTCTTGTAAGAAACATATCTACGAATGACAAATATGTTCATCCGTAGATGTTTCTTACACTTAGTCGTTTCCAAGAAATTCACCAAGTATATTGCATTTACCTGACATCATTCACATCAAGCAAGACATATATGGGTTAACTTATATACTCAATGCATACGAAAAGATAGTGAGCTATTAAAGTTCAATGTCTACACAAAATGATCTAGACCTATTGTTCCTAGATCTAACAATACTCCCCCTTAGGCTTAGATACTTGTAATCAGTTCTTCAAAATTGATAGTTCCTTCACTCAGGCAATAATCTTGTTATAGAAGCATAACACAGCTGACTTTTGATCATCATATTTATAATTAATCTGCATCTTGCTAAGCTTCTTTAGAGTTTCAAAACTCAGTCCTAGAACATCTTCTTCAGTAGTGAGAGTGCACAACACATTGTTATTGTGCACTACTTCCAACTCATCTTGTTCTGAGATCCTTAGATCTGAGACTTCTTCAAGATTAGCTCCTTTCAGTAGTCCAGCATTATGCCTTCTCCTCTTGTAAGCATTGGTGTGCAGTTTGTCAACCACTTGTATTACATGAACATGTAGGAACAAATCATTTTATGCTCTTTCATCATTTAGCTTTGGAAAGAATTTGTCATGTAAGTACGAAGTGTAGCTGGGATGTAGTAGTTTGATTTCCACAGGATCAAAGATCCTGATTCTATCAGCTTTCTTGTTTTCAGCATTCCTCAGCAACACCAGTTCCTTTTTTCTTTCAACATATCCTCATTCTGTTATGGAATATGTGTATTGATTTCCTTCAATTGTTTTGATGGTTGTTGTGTTCCTGTTGTTGTATCCAATCCTCTTTAGAAATTCATCATCAACTGACTCATAAGCATTGGACTTAAACCGTTTTAGCCCTTGTATTCTTTTTTTGTGTTCAGCATCATCTCTCTTGGCCTCAGTCAGCACATCATCTCTGAACTTCGTCTTCAACTTACTCACCAATGATGAGAAGTCTCTTCCTCTTGGGTGTATTGGGTAGTTAGTTATGATAAGGCTTTGTAAGTCTTTGAGATCATTTTCTGGCAAGCACAATAGTGAAAATACATCATGGAAGTATTGAATTCTTCCAGATGTTCTCTTAATTACTGCATAATCCCAGTCTGGATCATATTTCCAGGCCATGATCCTGTTTCCTTCCATAGAACTGGGAGTTGTAAGATGATCAATCAGCTCTATCAGGGTTGACTTTTGTTCAGTGATTTCTCTGATAGTAGTTCCAAGTGGCCATACTTTGTCAGGTATCACTTCCCTTGGTTATCTAACCAACTTATCTTTCCCTTTGTGCTGATCTTTACTCTCAACAGTCACTAGTTCAGCAGGAGCTTTGTTGTGGTGCTCTATAGCTGGCTTTGGAGCTTCAGTTCTGAATCTCACCCCTGTCTCCAGTTCAATATTCATAACATGCTCCATCATTCTTCCCAACTCACCAACTATTCTTCCTTTAAGCTCATGCATCTTGTAATTATGACCTTGTAGCCAGCAGGTCATGTTGTATTTGCTTAGTTTGGATGTGTCATAGTGGCCTAAGTCTTTCTTGATCTTCTGAATTGACTGATAGGTTGTGAAAGCTTCATAATCATAATTGGGGATGAATCTAGCTAACTCAAACTCTTTTAGCAGATTCTTCAACTCAGTCATATTCATCCTCCCAACAATGTCATATGGAAATCCATGGTTAATCAGGCTCATAAACATGGATGACTCAGGTCTCTCAACTAGAATGTCTTTTGTTGTCAGAATGTCATCAGCCTTTGACTTTTTTGTTTCTTTCGGAGAGTCCATTATTGTCAGCTTAATCCACTCTGCATCACTGTCACTATCCTCATCAGGGGTTTTCTTCACAGTAGATGAATCTACTGAAGTAATGTGTTTAGGGGATGTAGGTTTAGGTTTCTTAGGTGAATCTTCCATAATGATCACCTTCTTATGAGTAGCACCCAGGTACTTCCTCTTTCTTGAGTAAGGAATGAGGTGCTTTGCAGACTCAGCAGATTCTTTCACTGGCTTTATTGATGGAGCAGCACTTGACTCTAGAGCACTTATCTTCATTTTTAGCTCCTTAATTTCTTCATCTTTCAACTTTAGCAAATTAGATTGAGCTGAGATAGAGTTTGTGGCTTGTTCAACTTTCAAAACCATCTTTTCCTTTTCATTTTTCTCATGATTTACAGACTCAAGCAGTTCTTTCTCATGTTGAAGTAATGCATCAATGACATCATTGTTGCATTGAGCATCTTCCCTGAGTCTTTTGAGTTTTGCTTCTTTTTTCATCAACTCTTCATCTTTTTCTTTTATGACCCCCTTCAACTCTTGTATTCTTTGTTTTCTTTTGTTTGACTTGAGCACCAGTTTGTTGTATTTAGCCACCAGGTAACTCTTGCTCATAGGGATGTCTTTATCACTCAGAACATCTTCATGGTAGGCACCAACATCAACAAAGTTGCCTTTTTCTTCTGCTACAGGTTTAGCAGCAGTCTTATCATCATTTACTTCAGTGGGAGCAACACTTGCTGAACTTGAGTAGGTCCTAATTGTTTGATCAACAGGCACTTAGTGTTGAGGTTGAGACAGTTGCTGAGCCTCAAGAATTGGAGTTATGGGTTCAGTGTGATCAGACAAGACTGTGTTTCGTGAGTTAGAGACTGAGAGTGGGATGGTGCCAGCTTGAGACATTACCTAAGTCTCACCAGAGTAAGATGAGTTTTGAAACTAAGTTACATGAATAGGCTCAGTATGGGAACTCTCAGGAGGGTGATGTTGTGGAGTTTCAGTTTGTTGATGGATGGGTGATTGATTGTGGATTGGAGAGATTGGCTGGGTATTTTGAGTGACTGATTGAGATTATGGTGGTGATTCTTGTTGGATAAGTGATATGGACATTGTATTTTCACTTACTAGAGATATATGTCGGAGAGAGGTTAGTTGATGGGGTGAATGTAAGGCTTGGATAGAGTTAGATGATGACTCTTCTTGCTGATCTTCCCAAACCAGCTCTTGTGGAATGTTTGCATTGGCATCCACCACTTGGGCAAACATTGGCATGTCTTCCCCTTGGTATTTTCCACTGATCTTGTTCAGTAGAGATCGACCAAATGAGCCTGTACAAACACATCACCCTCTCTTGTTATACCAGGTAGCTCAGCATTAATTATCAGTTGTAAGAACCTAGGGAACATATACATCTTGTCGACCTTCTGCACTCTTATTTGGTCGCACAGACAGTTGAATATGTACTTTGAGTAGTTATATGTTCTACCCTCAAAGATCCCTATGATACCCGAAGAGATGTGCCTTGAGAACCTATTTAGTCCGGACTTCCTGTTTGAAATACACTTAAGGTAAGTGTGACATAGAAATCGGTAAGGCTTGCATAGTCTTCCCTTCTTGATCTCGCCCTTATCAAAATCACCATCATATCCCATCAAGTAGAAAACCTTCTCTATGTATTTTTTTTTCAAACACATCTGGGTGACCAACCTCTCGTTCATCCAGCTCAAGAGACCTTCTAATAGTTTGTTCATTAATCCATAGTCTTTTAGTTCAGATTTCAGAAACTATCACATCATCTTCTCCATCTTGCTTTATTCGAGCTGAATTCTAGAAATCCACTATGTTCTCTTGATGAATCACAGGCTCTGCTGTCAGGACATAGAAGAGCCTGGGTCGTCGAAGGTATCTGATGATGTCCCGACAGCCTTCTGATGTCGGATCAACAACATTAAGTAATGCGCACACATTGTGTTCTCTCGCAAACCTATTCATCATCTGTACATAATAACAATGAAGATTACGTTAGTATGAGTGTTACAGACATGAATACGATCAGATAGCGATAATCAAGAATCAAACAGTTGATTATTGATGATTATGACATGATTTACCTTCAAAACAATGATCTGTGATCAAGATTACATGTTTGTTTTAAGGTTTTAAGTTGGTAATTTTTAATGTTTATGGAAGGGGGAAAAGGGAGTGCGCTTTTCTAGGTTTGAAAAGTGCTCTGAAAAAGTGAATAATGAACGTTTTAAGTCAATAACATCATTTATACTCTCAGACACATTAATTTTATTCATTTAATTAAGTGGGTCCTACTACCTTTTTACCCTTTCCGTGGAAGTTATTTCTTCTGAAGATTTCAATTCTTCTGTAGGACATCTATGGATGCGTAGCATCTGCGGATGCCTAACTATCAAGTACTGAATTAGAATTTGAGGAATAACTTGATTATCCATAGATTATCACTCTCTGAACATGGATTATACTTAAGGTTTTAACACATCTATAATTTACCAATTCTACGGATGGTTAAATTTTATTTGGTTAAGTTTCACATTGTAGCTTCTGCTGATGCTGAAATTTCACTGTGGCTTCTGCTGATGCTGAAATTTCACTGTAGCTTCTGCTGATGTTAAATTCAGTGTTTGAAACTTCTTTTGATTGTATGGTCCTAATCAATTAATAGAACCATTTATTGCTATTGGACTTTGTTGACTTTGTTTGCATGATAATTGTGCACAAGATGGTCTATATCCTGCAACCAAGTTAGTGCTCAAGTTCCAATTCCTTCTTAGTTTCATTAATCAAAATTCAGCTTTTATTGTTTTTTCATGCATTAACTACTCCCCCTAAATTTGTGATTAATGATAAGATTTAGCATTTATCGTAAATTTATGTAGAAGAATAGCTTGAAAGGCATATGACAGCCCAAAAGTGATGAAATCTGTTAAAATAAATGCATGCACATAGATATAAGGGGATCATACTATGACACTAAGCTTCTTCTCTGTGTGATTTGTTTGATGAGATATGATCTGATGCTACACCCGATTGCAAGTATATATTTCCACTTAAATCTAAGCAAGAGTATTGTATCAACTAGGCATGCTATTTATCATGTTTTAATGTTTATTGGAGATTAACTGTTATACGCTCCACATTCAATTCACATTAGAGTTTGTCCTCCATGTGTGAGACAAATCATCACTTTATCACACTTAGAGACTATGTACATTAAGTTATAAATTCTATCTTGAGACAAATTTGTAGTCTCATTAATGCTTTATTGTTATTGCTCTTTAGATAATATACATTTGATCATAATGGATTCTTTTGAGAGCTGAGATATGATCCCCATAAGGTCACCAGATCTTTACTTACGTAAAACAGAGGTGCCTGCAACCCAGATCTTTGTTCACACAAAACAGAGGGAGGATGAGGATCATACTCTAAATCATAAAACTAGGTCTTTGTTCACACAAAACAGAGGGAGTATGATTTTGCAAAGATAGAGTTATAAAGTGTTTTACATAGTGTGCTTGGGTGAGTGATTTGATCACATCAGGATAGGACTTACTTGCTTGATTCTCAAAATGGAGTTTCCCACAAATAGTCACCTTTTCATTATGTTATGCATGCTCTTAGTGTAGTTTTCACTCAAGATGAACCTACTCACATATCAAAGTACTTTTGATCAGACTTAAATTTAGTTAATTACAGGATGTAAGCAAAGGCATAGTGTACTATCATTTCCCATACATATGACATGCTGAAACAAAAGACATAATAGATTACCACTTAAAAGGACAGTCACATGCTTTTCTTATGATGATTAATCTAAGTTAATCATGCCCAAAGACTCAATTAGAAAATTAAATCTAACTGAATCAAAGGCTTTAGTGAATAAGTCAGCAAGCTGATTTGTTGTATCCACTTTGATTAACTTGATTAGACCCTTTTCTGAGCAATCCCTCAGAAAATGATATCTGATTTGAATATGCTTTGTTTTACTATGTTGAACTGGGGTAGCAGTGATGAACATAGCAGCTGAATTATCAATATGAATTGGTGTTTGAAAGAAATTGTAACCATAATCGAGTAATTGGTTTTGCAACCAAAGTACTTGAGAGCAACCAGCTGAAGCAACTATGTACTCAGCCTCATGTAGACACAGAGACATTTGTTTGCTTCTTGCACTACCATGAAACAAGTCTTGGTCCTAAGAATTGACATCCACCAGTCGTGGATTTTCTGTTATTGTTGCATCCTCCAAAATCACTATCTGAGTATGAGTAGAGACTGAAATCTCCATCTTTTGGATACCACAGTCCTAGAGATGGTTTCCCCTTTAGATATCTGAAGATTCTCTTAACAACATTCAGATGAGACTCTTTTAGATCATATTGGTACCTGGCACAAACACACACAACAAACATTATGTCAGGTCTACTGGTAGTGAGATACATAAGCGATCCTATCATTGATCTATACAATCTTTGGTCAACAGATTTCCCAGTAGGATTAGGCACAATCTTGTCTATTGTTGAAGCAGAAGTTTTGCATGAAGCTGTATCAGCAAGATTGTACTTCTTCAATATTTGATGAATATACTTCTCTTGATTTATAAAAATGCCATCTGTTTTCTGATGAACTTGTAGGCCAAGGAAGAAAGTCAACTCTCCCATTGAACTCATCTGGAATTCAGATTTCATTAACTCTTTAAAACTCACACATTGTCTCTTATTGGTTGATCCAAATATGATGTCATCTACATATATTTGGATAACCAAAAGTTCTTGATGTTCTTGTTTGAGAAAGAGTGTCTTATCAATAGTTCCTCTTTTGTACCCATGCTTGAGTAAGAAAGATGATAATGTTTCATACCACTTTCTTGGTGCTTGATGAAGACCATACAAAGCTTTGTCTAGCTTGTAAACTCTATTTAGGTAGTCAGGTCCTTCAAAACCAGGAGGTTGAGCCACATAGACCTCTTCATCGATTTTCCCATAAAGGATAGAACACTTGATATCCATTTGATAGACAGTGAACTCCTTATAGGAAGCATAGGCTAGAAATACTCTGATTGCTGCAATTCTTGCAACATAAGCAAAACCTTCATCATAGTCTATCCCTTCTTCTTGAGTATATCCTTGAGCAATCAGCCTAGCTTTGTTTCTCACAATTATACTTCTGTCATCTAGCTTATTATTGAAGAGCCATCTTGTTCCAATTGGATGTTGACCTTCACGCAAATCAACAAGATTCTAGACTTTTGGCTTTCTAAATTGCTGAAGCTCTTCCTGCATAGCTTCAATCCAGCTATTATCCTTCAGAGTAGCTGTGATGTTTGGAGGAACAACTTGAGAAAGAAAACAAGTAAACAAGCAAATGTTTACAACTCCCCCTTGGCTTCTTGTGGTTCTTGCATTTAGGTCTCCAATAATGTTTTTAGATGGATGAGACTTGTGAATTCTGGTTGTTGAGATAGATTCAACTGGAATGGATGATTCCAAGTTAGACATATCTATTGAAGCGGATGGATTCAGCTGTGATGATGAATTTAAGAAGGAATCAGAAAGTTCTTCATGTTCAGCATTTGAAGTAACATGTTCTTCATTTGGTACATCAGCTGTATTGTGAATGTCTTCCGTAGGAACTTCTACGGAGGTGTTTTGTTCATCCGTATGAGTTACAGGAACATATACGGATGGTATATGTTGGGCTGTTGACAACTCTTTGGAATACAAAGGATCATCTCCAATGTTTGGAGCATCTGCTGAAGCATTATTCATATCTCCGGATGAAGGATCACCATCTGCGGATGCAGGATCATTAGCTGAAGATGCAATGTTGCCATTTCCGGATGTAGATCCATTTTGTGGTCTTGGAGGATCAGCTGATAGTGATACTTCATTAAGATTTGGATGGACAAATAGGCAACATGTATCAGCAAAACCTGCATTAATCAAATAACCAGAGTTAAATGAGTCTGTTAATGCATCTATATCAAACAACCATGATGATCCTTTTGCAAATTTGGTAAACACGGATTCATCAAATGAAACATTAGGAGTTTCTTCTATAATTTTATGTTGTGGAATGTAAATCCTATATGATTTAGATGTTGAAGAATATCCAACAAAGAAACCATCATAGGCTTTCTTAAAAAAATTTCCTAATTGTTTTTTTGTGTTTAATACAGATACATGACACCTAAAAGCTCTAAGATATCCTATGAAAGGTTTTCTTTTGAATAAAAGCTCATAAGGTGTTTTATTATGTTCTTTCATAATTAAAGTCCTGTTTTGAACGTTGCATGTTGTGTTCACAGCTTCAGCCCAAAATGTGATAGGCAACTGAGACTCAGCTAGCATTGTTCTTGTTGCTTCAATGAGAGTTCTGTTCCTTCTTTCAGTAACTCCATTTTGTTGAGCAGTTCTCGGTGCACTGAACTACCTTGCAATGCCTTTATTCCTGCAAAAAGAATCTAAATCAGCATTAACAAATTCAGTCCCATTGTCACTCCTGAAAATTTTAACTTTTAAATCAAGTTGATTCTCAATCTTGATGACAAAGTCTATTAATGTTTCAGATGTATCACTCTTTTGTTTTAAGAAGAATACCCATGTGAATCTAGTGAAATCATCCACTACCACTAAACAATATTGCCTTTTTCCAATGCTCATGACATTGGTTGGACCAAAAAGGTCCATATGAAGCAATTTGAGTGGTGTAGTGTTAGTATTGATAATTTTGGATTTATGAGACACTCTATGTTGTTTTCCTTTATAGCATGAAGAATAATGATTTGAACAATAAAACTCTTTCTTTGGCAGGCCAATGACTAAGTCATTTTCACCAATTTATTCATATTCTTCATGTTGGAATGAACAAGCCGTCTATGCCACAATTGATATTCATTTTATGAAGATTTAGATAGTAGGCATGTTTCATGGCTAGTGAGTGTGGTATTGTTCATATCCAAAACAAATGTGTTTCCTTTTCTTGATGCTTTAAGAATGATCCATTCTTCTGGAATTGAAAAACCTAGCTTAAGAATGTAACAATTAGTATTATCAAACAATGTTGTAAAATTTTGATCACAAATTTGAGACTCACTTAATAAATTATACTGCAAATTTTCACAATAATTTACTTTCTCAAATTTGAGTACACCATTTGTTACCATTCCTTCACCAACTATTTTACTTCCCTTCTTATCCCTACCAAATGCCACATATGAGGCATTTTTATGCTTGAAGTCATAGAGAAGAGAACAGTTTCCTATCATATGTCTGGAACAACCACTGTCAACATACCACTTGTTGTCAGCTCTCCACGATTGTTCCTGCACAATTAAAGAAATCAATTAGTATTGACAACCCAAGCTTTAATGATCTTGGGTTTGCCAGCAGTGTCTAAAATTGTTACTCCTTCATGAATCAGTCTTGAAGTTTCAGTGTTAATTTTAGGCTTAATTGATTCATTCTGAGTTGTTCATGGTGAGGATGATTCTGTTGAAGATGAGGTTGTCGAATTTGGATCTGGTTTCTCAATCTCTTCTTCATTCACCTTGTCTTTCCTTGATTGATGCTTTGACTTTGATACTGAACCTTGATTTTTGAAAGTTTCATCATCTTTTGATCTTGAATGAGATACATGTGTTCCCTTTTCAAAATTATCAAAGAAAGCATCATCAATGTGTAACACCCAGAATTTTTCCTTTCTGCAGTGTCATGCGACTGGGAGGCCAATCGGCCGACTGAGGCCTAATCGCACGACTGGAGCTCCATACGCCTGATAATCAAACGAATGAAGGTTCAATCGCCTATAGCTCTGGCGACTGAAGTGCCCACATGACTGAAGCTTGGGCGACTGAACGAGGAGTATTTAAGGAAGAGGGCAACTCTTACCCTCTTCCATACTCACAACTTCAGTCAGAAAAGAGAGGAGGGGCGACCGAAGGAGAAAAAGAGAGAAAAGGGTGAATCGAGCTTGAAACTCGTCAACCAACTAGTCCAAATGGAGCTATTCACTTTCTTCCTGCTTATGTGAGTTCTAGGTCCCCTCATTTACATGTTTTCAAACGATTTTAGGGCTGGATCACATATGAACCCTATTTTTTTGTAAAGTGTGTGTTTAACCCATTTGGGTGAAATCACGTTTAGTATGTATAAAGTATGATTTTTGGACTTGTATGTGTATGTATGGCTCCCTAGTATGATTCCCTAAGGTTTGGGAGGGTTAATTTGGGCTTGAATCGAGTTTAGAAGGGTTTTATAGCCGTATGTCGCGGCTGCAGTTCGAGATGAACTCCAGTCGCTGCACAGTTAGGGTTAGGCGACTGGAGGGTCAATTGCACGATTGGGGAATGACCGAGGCCTAATGCACGACTGAGGGACGAGTGAGGGTCAATCACACGACTGGGGCTCAATCGCCCGACTGGAATTTAGTCGCATGACAGAACATACGATCGAGAGCCCAGTCATTTATGTGCTCAGTCGCACAGGTGCATTCGCACGATTAAGGGACTAGTCGCCTATGAGTCCAATCGCCTAATGCTCAGTCGCATGGAGGTCGTGCGACTGAAGTATGCTCAGTCGCCCAAATAGTGCTGTCGAGGCTTAGAAGTCATGTTGGGCACGAGGTTGATAGTATTGCATGTGTATGTATGATGTATGTATGTCAAGTATGATATGGCCCTATATAATGCTGATGAATGATGATTTGTAAATGTCGATGTTCCTTGTTTCGATACGTGTTGGTCCTTCCGTAACTTTACGTGTTATGCTTAATGAATGAAACGAAAAGTATTATATAACGTAAAGCGGAAGATAATAAAAGAGGAACGTAATGAATGAATGCATGCATTAATAAGGGAAGAGAGTAATAAAGTCTTGCAAGAAAACAAATGAGGTGAGCAACCTTGTTGTTTCAACAGACTCGAAACAAATGAGGTGAGCAACCTTGTTGTTGCAACAAACTCAACATGGGATCCTTGTCTTGCGACCTCAGTAATCGTGGCTATGTGCCTCGAGGAGGGTAAAATCCTGACACTGCGATCAACCATGTGTATAGAACCATCGCTGCATATCCTAGGTACTACGACCAGGAGGTGCGGTGCACCGTTATAGAAGGTCTATGATAGGCCTAGGTCCAGTACCACGATTACAGAAGGATGTTGCATGTGGCAATGGTATCCTTAAACTTACCTTAGGTGCTGCGGCTAGGAGGTGCGATGCACCGATACAGAAGGTCTATGATTAGACCTAGGTCCAGCACCATGATACAGAAAGGTAAGGATTATAGAAGATGTAAAGGAAAGAGATAAAGATGAAAGAACAAAAAGATTAAAGACACATAGAGAATGAATGATAGTTAAGGACAGTGAAAGAATGAAAGAAAGAATATGAAAGAACGTGAAAGTATGTGAATGTTACGACTAACGGCACACGAATGAAAGTTAATGAATGAACAGTAAAGATAATAAAAATATTATCTATGTGTACGTACATTGTGTGACCACATGTAAGCAAAGAAAGGTTTAACGAATGAAAAGTATGTTTTATTATAAAACTAGAACT
>BJCO01833551.1:0-21513 GCA_018326465.1 Flaveria floridana | reverse complement strand
TTAAATTAAAAAACAATGTTTAATGCTTAAAAAAATAAAAAAAAAATAAAAGCAATATGTCACGGTTTGGTCAAACCGTGACATATAGCCCCCCCTGCGCACAATCAATTCCCCCATAATTACATACCCAATCATTGAATACGGATCCCCAGATATAACTGTCACAGTTAGGTCAAACCGTGACAGTTAGGTCTCACACCTGATCTAGAAGTCACGGGGAGACCTAACCGTGACTACGGATCCCCAGATATAACTGTCACGGTTAGGGAAAACCGTGACAGCTAGATCTCACACCTGACCTAGCGGTCACGAGGAGACCTAACCGTGACCGCTTGGGTCGGTTTTCTCCAGGAAACGCACGGTGCGTCTAAAATTTCCGTAACTTTAATATAAACTTTGAATACATTAACTAGTATATAAGTGTAGGCAACATCTAGTGATCTATCATTTAAATCTTTAATTGCTCCAGCCTCAAAAACTATCTCGCCTAAGTTTTTTCTAAACTTGTATCACTTGGCTATAGAAGGATTTTAAATATGTGGTATGACCATAGTACATGGACTATTCTATAATTTATTCTTTCTTTATTTTGTTTCAATATCATACCTTGTTTTGAATTTATAAAGAAATGTGTTAAAACTATAAAAAGTGAGTTAATTGAAATATAAATATTTTATATTTATCAAATAAACTACCTGAAAAAGATATTTAAGCTACAAAAAAGTACTTTAAAAATTGAATGATATATTGATTTTGTCCGTTTCTACTATTTCAATTTGATTTATGGGACAAGCTAAATCGTAGCAAACGCTATAAACCTAAGACTACGAGCTGAACCATCAATTTTTGCTTTGATTTCATTATCTTTTGTTGGTTATCCAGCTAATGCTTCAGTATGTACATACAGAAGAAAGTAGGACGTTTGTACTTTGTAGAGATATACAATGTTTTATGATTACTCAAACCTAAAAACACATTGTTTTGGATTGTTGGTTATTGTACAAAAAAATGCCACATAAAACATTCTTTATTTGATAAAAAACTAATTAGTCACAACTTGATTAAGCGTATATGTTTCGGGCTTTATCAATTGTACATATGTAAATAAACGTTAGCAAACATGGTGTATCACACAAACTGCTTAACTTCGTAGCAGCATAGCTTTCATAACTTGTACCTAATGCATTAAAATGTATGTATTGTTTCATGTTTGCTTAATGCAACTTTACTAGGATCTTGTATATCATTAAGAATAATTTTTTAACTAATAAATACCACTTAATCAGCTTGCTCTTACAAATATTAAAACGCACATCAGTTTTATAAGATACATTCATAATACCACTAAACTATATCACTAGAAATCATATATATAGGGGCTGTTTGGTAGCCTCTTAATGGTTCCATTAAGAGGCTGCCTCTGAATCGTTAAGAGGCTTGTGTGTTTGTTTAATAAAAAAGGAGCCTCTGAACTGAACCATTCAGTGTTGAATGGTTCAGATATGCAATATTGCTGAATGAGATTGCAACACAAATACCCTCATAAAACCCAACCCCATCCCCATCTCCCGTCTTCACTCCCCCACACTGTTCGACCCAGCACACCTTCTGTCGCCCCAGCACACCTCCGGTCACCGGTCGTCCGCCCCAGCACACCTCCGGTCGCCGGTCGTGAGCCCTGCAAAAGCCCCGCCGACCCTCAACCGCAGAACCCCCGACCGCGCAGCGATACCCCCGGTCGTTCGCCTCCGCCACCTCCGCCGCACGTCCGCCGGTCGTCTGCCCCAGCAACACCCGCAGAACCCCCGACCCGCAGAACCCCCGACCCACAGAACCCCCGTCCGTTGAACCTCCGGCACGTCCCCTTAAATTGGTTTGAAAACTGTCTTTTTCTTCAAATTTCATTCTTAATTTTTTGTAGATTTTTATATTTATGTCTGGTTTTGTATGTTTTTAGGTTAAAAATGTATCATCTTATTGTAGATTTTCATATTCATACTTTTCTAGAGTTTCATGAAATTAAAATTTTTTGATACTTTTAAAGAAATTGTTTGTTCTAAGTCATGTATATAGTTAATCTGATTTTGTTTGATCAATTTGAAGTTTTGTTATGTTGATTTGATGTTGCTTGATTTAATCTTTGATGTTGGTTGTTATAAAGAAATTGTTGTATTTCATCTTTGTACATGAGGTTGTTTGATCAATTTTTGAAGTTTTGTTATGTTGATCATTCACGTACAGTCATTCAGATATCTAACCAAACAGATACATTTTATTCAGCATAAAATAATTCAGAGGGGTAAAATAGTCGTTTTGTACAGTGATTCAGATTCAACCAAACAGTAGATTCTGGTTCAGCACTTACTGGTGCAGAGCCTCTTAACCATTCAGACATCTTAACCATTCAACATTTAATGATTCAGATCTTAAATATTCAAAGCACTTAATGATTCAGATTTTAACAAACAGCCCTATAGTCGAGGATATCGTACATAATCACAATATCATTATCACAACTATATCCAAAAGATAAAAAAGTTTACACACTTTTGAATTGTCCCACACATTTTTTATCATCATTGCCACCACATCTTCATGAAAGCTTGTAAATTGTTGATAGTATTTTGACTTTTAGTATCATGGGTGAAAGAGGGATAGGGGGAGGTGTACCCTACATTCCTTTGCACCAACGAATTCCTTTGCTAAGAGATGTTGTAGGTTATTATTCTCGTAGGTTAAGGTCCATACATTTTTTAAGACCCCCACACTATCATAGTGCACGTCTTTGAATGAATTCACTTACCTACCTAGATGTTTAACAAACATATGTAAATATTTTTTTTTCTTCTTATTATTATAATATTAGTTAAATGATTTAAATTTAATTTTTAGTTTATATAGATGCTAAATCAGTCTATCACAACCACAGCACCAGTCATTAGGTGTGATAGGGACGTGATGTGTTTTAGTGATGATAGTCACTGACATGATTGTCCTAACATTCGCACAAACATCATTGCACATCTTCATAGTGATCACATGACTACATACGTGCTGTCTGCGTAACAACACTTTTATTAATCATCCCATACCCACTACAAATGATCTTACCTGCCTAAATGTATAGTTCAACACCGTTATTATTTATTATTGAAATATATTTTTTTTCATTTAAATTTCTTACATTTTCATCCCAAATGTATGGTTCGTGACCTTAATGACTGAGTAAAAATATTATACTACTTTTGCACGAGGATTTACAAGGAATTAAGATATTCGGGCATGAACCATATTGTAGGTGATGGTTTTGCACAATCAATTAAGATATTTATTCTTTAAGGGTATATTGTGGACCTTTTCTTTGCAAAGTTTATTCCTAAAGTCACAAATATCTAGTAAAGGGCATATAAAAAAGATGATATAAAAGATTCACAAATATCAACATAGTGATGTACTTATCAAGAAATAAAAAAAAATTCTATCGAGTTGTGTGCTCTTTCTGAGTGAAGATCATAAGAGAAAACCATGGGAAATCGACAATTGATAACGATGACGAATTTGATCATCCAAACTTGTTTTTTTTTTTTTTGTAATTATGAGTAAGTATTATAAAAAAAAATTAGCTATATTCTAAGTAGTATTCACTGCTAGCTATATTTTATAGAGTCCAAATAGACTATTAAAACCAAGTTGGATATTGAGCTTTTGTATGCCACCCAATAGCTTAGAAACACTATTAGTGTGTATTATAACATGTTGGTTAGATTTAACTATTATAATCTTACTTAGTGGTGTTTAAGTATGTTGGCGGTTTACCA
Source organism: Flaveria floridana (assembly GCA_018326465.1). Classification (NCBI taxonomy): domain Eukaryota; kingdom Viridiplantae; phylum Streptophyta; class Magnoliopsida; order Asterales; family Asteraceae; genus Flaveria; species Flaveria floridana. The sequence goes on along the minus strand of BJCO01833551.1, from coordinate 17,695 downwards.
AAAAAAAAAGTAAGGGGGCGTTTGGTATATTATTCACTAATTATTATTTTTGTAGTATTTTGAATGAACATAGGTGTTTAATCTAAACTGACATGGTAAAGGAATACTGTTTGGAAGCATAAGTGTGACTAAAGTGGGTACATAGAGTTTTCTCAAATATAGAATTAAAAAAAATGCTATTTGTAAAGGTTAATATATTTGATTGCCTATATATTTCCTTGTTTCCTTTCAAGGTGATCAATTTGGTAGTTTGACAGTATCCAAGTTATATGTGCCATGATGCGATGCAAATTTAATTTTTATACATGCTAGATGATAGATTTTATACGTTAAAACTTGCAGGTATGTAACACCAAGAACTTATTACAATTCAGCCCTTATTACTATGATCTTCTTTAATTGGACTTAAGAACCTTCATTTTTAGATAGCAATTTTTTTTAATCAACAATATATACCCCGTTTTATAGTCCTATAAAGTAGTTCTAGATTGAATCTAGATGGTATCCAAATAGTATTTCATTTTTATTATTAGTCTACCAACCTAAGTAACATAAATTCTTACATATTTGATAGTAACCGTTAAGAACCTTGATAACATAAACTGTCAAATATTTGACATTAAGGACTATGATCCTCACAAATGTAATCAAGTACATAGATTCTCACAAAGTGAAAATGAGAGCAAAGGTTCTCACTAAAATGCTACAGAGAACATGATTTTTATCTAGAGGGATGTTGCATTTAAACTGTTTGAAAAATGTGGTTGAAGTAATTTCACAAATTTAGCATATATTTCACGATGCACATATATTGGCTTTCTAATCACGAGGTTAAGTGAACTAGTAAGTTTCATTTCCGTTTATACATATAGATATGTTTGTAGAAACTAGGGTTGTCCAAATCGCTCTTCGTTCGTTGCTCACTCGTAAAATGCTTGTTGGATTTCTGGCTCCGTTGTAAACGATCCGAACGAATTAGTTCGGTTTGTAAATGAGCCAATCACGAACAATGGTTCGTTTAGCTCAGTTCGATTCAAATTATTTTTAATTGATATATATACATACATATATTTATATTCATATACATACATAAAATCGGATAAGATACACACCTTAGTTATTATAAAATCGTAAGAATCAAATTGTTATTTTAAAATAACTTGGTGCTATTATAATATAGCATCAAATTATGTGTTTATATATAAAAATAGCATTGTAAAAGCATTATAATAACATTTAGTTATTATAATACTTTGGTTTTCACATTTGTTACAGAAGAATATGGTTTATATCAGAACCATCCCCTACATACATATGTACATACACACATAATTATATTTATAGTTTTATACAAACTACTCTATTGAATTTGACCCGGTATATATAAATGTATAATTATATTTGTACATACTAAATTAATCAACTCATTAAAAAAAATAAAACGCTAAAACTAAAAGCAAAACCTTAAGCTGCTAAGTGACAGTCTTGATCCGAACATTCTGCTCTTCGCCTCATCATCTCCCACCCTCTCCTTAAGTTGATCATCTCCCGCTATTATGATTATTGTTCTCTTCAATATACTCACGTCTCATTGGCCACCATCTTAGCCTCATTATTGGTAACAACATTGTCATTCATGAAGTTTTGTTATGCAATTAAATGTGGCTGTTTGTTGTGGCATAAAGGAATTAACACCCAACATTGTTAGTCTCTCTGCAAATTTGAATCGAGTGGCACACTAGACGGTAGAGCCATTAAAATCGCTCGTTGTTCGCTTGGAAAATTAGTGCTCGAAAAATACCCGTTCAATTTTCAACTCAGCTGTAAACAAACTAATTAGCTTGGTTTTTTTTTATAAACAAGACAAACACCAGCAAATATCTGCTCTGTTAAGTTTGGCTCGTGAAAAGTTGTACTAGAAACACCTTATCAATTTATAACTTTATATTGGTTTGAATGTTTGATACAGGATTTAAGTTATGATACTTGGGCCGTCCATATCATTAGCCCATATTATGGTGGACCCTTGTAAATTAGAGCTATATTATTTTGTCGTATGGAAACTTTATGGTGCTTTGTTATTTTCTAGGCACCGATTGTCCCATAGTGCATTATCTAGAAACATTTTTATACGTTCTAATTGCTTCCAAGTTGGAATTTGGATTAAAAACAAGCATTATGTATTTAGTTTTCTTGTATCCTTATATGTAATACATCTAAAGAAGTCAAGTTTCGGAAATATTGTCTTCTTTTATATTATTATTTGCTTTTATGTTGAGGTAACTTTCACATGTTTAGAAATAACTAAAAAATGTCTGTTGAAGTTTAGAAATGTAAACCCTAACAAAATTTCACTAAGTTGTTCTAAAGAAAATTAGGACCTTGAGTTATAAAAAAATAGTGTATATTTATATAATAAAGTGTTTTTACTTTAGAGTGTTATAAATTGGTATTAAAGTTGTGGCATAAAGGATTTAGGTGTTTATGAATAAGATGCGCTGTTAATTATATGCCGCGTACTTCTCACGTGATTAGTTAATTATATTGTTATGGTAGTCAAACGAGAGTTAGTTAGTTCGGTAATGATAGTTAGAATTGTGTATATAAAGAAGTTGTAATCTTCATTTCTAAGAATGGAATCATTTTCCTAATCTCTCAATTTCTCAAACGACATGGTATCAGAGCGGTTAAGCTCTTGAAAATCTGTTATGTTTCCAATCATCTCTAACATCTCCCCGGTCACTTTTCCGGCGATCATTTCATCTTTCTTTCTGTCGATTCTTCATCAGTTCTTTTCATTTTTCTTCCGATTCTTTTTTTGAATCAATCATTTTCTCAACTTCAAATCATTTTCATACGATCAATCATGTCTGGATCTTAGACTTCTGGATCTACGATTAACACAATCGATTTTTCTAATCCTCTCTATCTTCATCCATCAGATCATCCTGGTTTGTTACTTGTTTCAAAGATCTTTGATGGAACTGGATTCGATGCATGGAAGAGATCAATGTCAATTGCTTTGTCTGCTAAAAACAAGCTTAGCTTTGTTGATGGATCATTGCCTAAATCTGCATCTGCTCCAAATTCTGATTTATAGCAAAGGTGTAATGACATGGTGATTTCATGGATCCTCAACACTTTAGCAAGAGAAATAAGTGGAAGTGTGATCTATACTGTAACTGCTGAACAATTATGGAGTGATTTGAATGAACGATTTGGTCAAGCTAATGGAGCTAAACTCTACCAGTTACAGAAGAACTTGTCTGACATCTCTCAAGGTAGAAATGATATTGCCACTTATTTCACGAAATTGAAAAGTATTTGGGATGAATTAGGCAGTTTGAATACTATTCCTACTTGTAATTGTGGTGCTCCACATAAGCAATTACTAAGATAGATGAGATTCAATGCTTTTTTCAATTTCTTATGGGACTTAATTCCACTTATGATGTTGTTAGAAGTACTATATTACTCATGCAACCTCTACCTTCAGTTACACAAGCTTATGCTTTGTTGATTCAAGATGAACAACAAAAAGAGATTCATTCTTCTTCTTAGTTTATTAATGAATCTGTAGCCATGTATGTCAATTCCTCCACTCTAAATTCAACTAAGAATATGACATGTACTCATTACAAGAAACCAGGACATGCAGCTAATAAATGTTACAGACTTATTGGTTTTCCAAAAGAATTCAAGTTTACTAAAGGTAAACGTATGGCTGCTAATATGATCAGTGATTCAGCTGATACTGTTACTACACACACATTTGGTGCAGACTCCAAAACTCTTCTTCAGCCTTTACTTCTGAGCAATATAATGAACTGGTCAAACTCTTGCAGCAAACTGCAACCATCAGTGAAAACCATGACAAATCCAGTACCATTAATTTTGCAAACTTTGCAGGCATTGTTAATTGTCAAATTTTAAACTCAGCATCCAAATGGATAATTGACATAGGTGCTAGTGATCATATGTGTTTTGATGAGACTTTTTTTTCTGACTTTCATATTCTTTCTAAACCTCATTTCATATTTCTTCCTAATGGTCATTCTTTGACTATTACCAAAACTGGTACCATTAATCTTACACCAGAAATTTCTCTGTTTAATGTTTTGTTTGTACCAGATTTCAAACATAATCTTTTATCAATTTCAAGATTATGTAGAGATACAAATGGTCTTATATTGTTCTCATCCATTTCTTGTTTGTTGTAGGCCCCTTCTCTGAAGAGGCCGGTGGTTCTTGGTAGGATTGATGCTGGTTTGTACATGTTACACACACCTCAACATCATCAATCTTCTCATTTGTTTTCAAATTCCGTCTTATCTTGTAATAATGTACTAAACAGTACAATTTGGCATTGTAGACTTGGGCATTTGTCACTTTACAGACTAAAAAAGTTGAGTTTTCTTACATATTTTGATTCACTTGCACCTTGTGATATCTGTCCTAAGGCAAGACAACATTGTATTCTTTTTTCTGATAGTACTAGTAAATTCCTTAAACCATTTGAGCTTATTCATATAGATGTTTGGGGTCCTTATAACACTTCTATATACAATGGTTTTAGATACTTCCTTATCATTATGGATGATTTCAATAGAAATACTTGGACACGTCTATTATCAACTAAACACAATGCTTTTGAGGTTTTAAAAGGTTTTGTTGAGATGGTTCAAACACAGTTTGATACTACAGTCAAATGCATCAGGTCAGATAATGCATTTGAATTGGGTAGTGGTTCTGCTCAAGCTGCTTATTTTGTTAGTAAAGGGATATTGCATCAGACTAGTTGTGTAGGTGTACCATAACAGAATGGGATAGTAGAAAGAAAGCATAAGCACTTACTTGAAACAGCAAGGGCTTTATTATTTCAATCTAAACTTCCTATTTCTTTTTGGGGTGACTGTGTTTTAACAGCTACTCATCTCATTAACATGTTTCCTACATCTATTCTTGATGGCAAAACACCTTTTGAAGCTTTATTCAATAAATCTCCTTCCTATTTTCATTTGAGATCTTTTGGTTGTCTATATTATGCATCTACTTTAAAACAAGGTAGGGATAAGTTTAAACCACGAGCTGTTCCCTGCATTTTTATTGGATATCCAATGGGAAAGAAAGCATACAAATTATACAACCTTTCTACTAAATCTGTTTTTTGTGTCCAGAAATGTCATCTTTCTGGAACATATATTTCCATCCATTCCTTCTGATACTCAGACAAATCTTTTTCCAGTCTTAGATTCTCTTGGTCAAATTATATATGTATGTATGTATATATATAAATATATATATATATATATATATATGCAGGATCGATTAAGGGATGGTCAATACAATCAGTCTCACAATGAGGAGAGTGTTAGAACACTTAACAGTTCAAATAGAGAACCAGATTTAAGAACAAGATGAAAAGAACACAAGTAATAGAGAGACAGAACAAGAACAATATATATGGTTTTTAAGAATGTTGTATATTAATCTTAAGTTCTTTTACAAGAGTTACAATGCATAAGTTTAAAAAAATTAGAAGACCCTGAGATACTTTATATTACATCCTACAACCGGCTATACTTGGAAAGGCAGTTGGAACATTGAAAGACAAGAAAATCAATGTAGAGTCAAAAGACAGAATGTCTTTTGACTAGTGACTATGACATGCCATAGCTCACATCCTAATATATTATAAAAACAATAAAAGTACAAAAAGTAGAAAGTTACAAAATCAAGACCTCAATATACAGTTGCAAAAGCATGGACCTTTTCACCAACTCATGTAAGTTGATGAGTCTTCAGAGTTGCAGCGGAAAGTGTTTCAGATTTATGTAAAAGCACATCAGAGAGATTCAAGGTATGCACTAAGTTCCATATCCTCATCATCATAGAAGTCAAGGCTGGGCATTAGTTGGTTTAGATCTAGAGGCTGGGGATGATAACTTTCTCTTGAAGGTTGTTCACTAGAGTGTTAAGACTCTGAGTGAAGGCTTAAGGCTTCTTGGGTGATGAGCTCATCAACCCGAGCATGAGGAACCCCAGGACTAATCATTTGTGAGATGGGAGTGGTTTGCTCCTTAGGAGAAGTGGGAGCTCCAGTGTCTACTTCCTCCTGTATGGGTGGTGATATGGGGGTCTACACAGGTTGAATAACCTGTGCAGGGGTTCGGTTGGATCTTCTTCGGTAGGTGAGGGTTATTTGAGGCTGTGTAGGTGGTCTTGAAGTGGAAGGTGTGGGTTCAACACTAGCTAGTGCTGCTAGGTTGTCACCTTGAGCAATGAGCTCTAACATTACTGGGACAAGGGCTATTTCTACCCCTAAGAAGCCAATAGTTGGCTTTCTCATAGTCTTAAAGATTTCGGGCTTCATCTGTTCTAATTTTAGAACATTACCTATTCCCCTCAACTCTGAGCCTAGTTCACAGTTAAGAATGTGTTGGACATATCTGGGGAACATATAATATTCTAATGAGTCCAAGTTTGCAAGCAAATTATTATAAACGAATTATGAATACCTGAACTTGACCCCATGAACCATCCCATGGACTATGAAAGAGAGGTCCTATAGAATTTGGTCCCAACCTCCATGCTTGTTAGACAAGTTGTGGATAATAACATAGAGAAGGTTTTTTCATCGAGAGTAAACCTTCCCTTTCTTGAGGCTGGAGTGATAAAAATTGTCCTCCCCTGCACTGTGGCAGATAGTGCCTTCTCCCCATCCACGGTGACATCTTGACATGTCCTCCAGAATTCCAAAAGTTGATCCTCATAGAGTGGAGGATCAATGGTGAGGGAGGTGAAGTACTTAGACAGAGAAAGAAATCAATAAACCTCTGAGAAACTTGGATCATTTTCAGAGTTTAATAGAGCAACCTGATTATGTTACCTGTGAAGCTGCATGGAAAATATGGTTGGTTTCTGCGGTCAAGGTTGGCCATTTGTGGTAGCTTTGAGGTGAAGGAAGGTAAGAACACAGGTGGTGAATAGGAATTTAGGTTTAGAAAAGTTACAGATAAAGAAGATAGTGAAAGAGGGGGGAACCGTTGGGTATATTTATATGAAATATACTTGAGATAAAGTTAATGCAAAATGATAAACTTTGAAGTCCGAATGTCGATCCTACCTCTGAGAAAGTGCCCACAAAGGTAATTTTCATGGAAGTTGAAACTATTCCGAAGGTAATTTGTCTTTGGTAGTTTTTTGTGAAAAACCTCCGAAGCCAAATTTTGACTTCGAAAGATATTCCTAAGCTTAGTGAAAAATAGCTTCGGAAGAAAAATTACTTGTAGCATTTTCTCTTCCGAAAAGTATTTGGTTTTGAAAGATATTAAGAGCTGAAAGTTTTATTCTTAAAAAGAATAATTCTGCCGAGACATAATTGATTTCAGAAGAAATTTGTTCTTCAAATACATATAAGTACTTAGAAGCATATTTTTGGCTTCAGAAGAAATATTGCAATGCATTTCTTCCGGAGGTAAATTACTTTTAAGTAGTTATGTGATTTGAAGACTTAAAATTCTTCCGAAGGCAATGTTAGTGTCTTCCGAAAGAAAATACACTTGGTAATTTTTCAAAATGCTAAGGAATATTATTTGAAAAAGATTTCTCCCAATATAAACTGGGCTTATGTAGGTAATAAATTAGACAATTTAGGACACACACTTCCTTTTAGAAATAATATAGATTAAGTTTTAAAAAAATCTATTCAAGATTAATCATCCCAATAGCTAATATAAGATATTTAAATCTCTGTTTATCTAAAGCCTTTGTGAACATATCAGGATATTGTTCATTTGTGTTAACCTTGATTAGTTTTATCAATTATTTTTCATGATTATATTTAATTAGATGATACTTGATGTTGATGTGCTTTGTCCTTGAGTGCTGCACAAGATTCTCTTTGATAGAGATAGAACTGTTGTTGTCTATATGGATGGGAGTCTCTTTGAAGTTGTATCCATAGTCCAACTTTTATTCTGAATCCAAAGTACTTGAGCATAGCAGCTTGTAGCAGTAATGTATTCAGCTTCAGCAGTTGATGCAGATACACAGGATTGTTTCTTGCATTGCCATGAGACTATCCTTCCACCAAAGAATTGACATCCCCCAGATGTGGACTTTGTAGTCATGTTGTAGCCACCATAGTCATTATCTGTATAAGCATACAGATTAAAGTCAGAATTCTTTGAATACCAAAGACCTAGCTTAGGGGAAACTTTGAGATATCTAAGAATTCTTTTAACAGCAACTAGGTGTGACATCTTAGGGTTAGCTTTATATCTTGCACATATGCATGTAGCAACCATGATATTAGGCCTGGTGGCTGTAAGATACATGAGAGACCCAATCATAGCCCTGTAAAGATGTTCATCTACACACTCCCCCTATAAAGATGTTCATCTACACACTCCCCCTGTAAAGATGCCATTTTCAACTTGCTTACTTGAATTCCTAGAAAGAAATTGAGTTCCCCTATGGCACTCATTTCAAATCTATGCTTTATTAGCTTCTCAAAGTCTTTATAGAGCTTTGGATTAGTTGATCCAAAGATGATGGCATCTACATATACTAGAACCAACATCAAGTCATTCCCTGTCCCTTTGATGAAGAGAGTTCCATATATAGTACCCTTCTTGTAGCCATGTTGACAGAGATATTGAGATAGTGTCTCATACCACTTCCTTAGAGCTTGGTGCAACCCATAAATAGCTTTATTAACCTTGTAGGCATAATCAGGATGATCTGTTCTGCAAAGCCAGGTGGTTGTTTGCATACACCTCTTCATCAATCACCTAATATAAAAATGCACACTTGACATCAAGTTGGTAGACCTTGAAGTCCTTGGATGCAGCAACGCTAGGAATATCGTAATTGCTTCAAGTCTTGCTACTGGAGCAAAGACATCAGTGTAATCAATTCCTTCTTCTTGTGTGTACCCTTGAACAACCAGTCTTGCCTTGTTCTTGATGACAAGTCCTCTATCATCTTTCTTATTCCTAAACACCCATTTGGTTCCTATGATAGTCTTCCCTTAAGGAAGAGGGCACAAGCTCCAAACCTTTTGTTTTTGAATTAAAGCAGCTCCTCTTACATTGCTTCAATCCAACTTCCGTCCTGCAAAGCCTCATTAACTTTCTTTGGCTCTATCTGGGACAAGAAGTAAGAGTATAGACAAACATTTTTGCCATGGGTTTGTCCTTTTGTTCTCACCCCCTATCAACATCTCCAATGATGTTTGTGGTAGGGTGTGACTTGTAGATCCTAAGTTGAGGAATCACAACAAGTTGATTAGACAGATCTAAATTTGAGAAGTTTAGATCTGACAATGAAGTGTCTCCCACCACATCAACACACTTATTAAGAGAAGCTTGATACAATGAGTGTATGACATGATTGATGTTGTATTCAATAGAGTGGTTGTCAGCATCAAGAAATTCTTGATCACTGTCACCACTACCATATCCTCCTACATTTGAAGTTCCTTCATTTGTGATGTGTGCCTCTGAGCTGGAATTTCAGGCACTTCGGATTGATCAGCCTTATTAGTCATTATTGTTCTGATAGGAGCTTCACCAGCAGGGTTAGTTACAATTGGAACTGAAGTAGTATTCTTACTTGGTCTTCTCAGCTCAAATCTTGGGTCAGGATATTCTATTGATGCATTACCTAGATCCTAAAAAATCTTCACAAGATTTATTAAAAAGTTGGTAACTAAATCAAGATCAAATAGCCAATCAGAACCAGAACCTTTCTGTGAAAATCAATATACGGATCGAATATTGCAATCGTATTATTACCGTTTATCAGATCTGTGATGCGGAATCTCACAGACCTGTTGATAATTTCAAATGAAGATCTATTGCAAGATTTATATATGATGTGAATGAATGATGAAAAATCAATAAAACATATTCATAAATATTTTATTCATTGATATGTATGATTGCTAGGATATTATAAGGGAGTTTGCAAGAGGTGTCTCTCTCATACAGACTCAACCTAATTGTTTCTCTCACTAGACTAATTCTCTCTTTTTCTATTGTTAGTGCTTACAATGCTTGCTTAGAGTATAAATGACTACACTTAGTCTATTTATGCTTTTTACATAAATGAACAAAATTATATTTAAGCCCTATTGATTACACAAATATTGTTCTAAGTCTGATAAATTCCCTGTTGCTGATGCGTGACTATCGGGTGCTGACGTCATTTGGGATGACCGCTGATGTTGACTGTTGACTTTAACCATGGTTGACCAAGTTTGACTTTGGTTAGTTTTCTTCATTTGGTCCTATTTTTAGCATAGCTTCACCGTGTGAGTTTTGGTAATCATTATGAGATTCAGCACTTATGTTTTGATAAGTATCATCTTTAAATAGTCCAACAATACTCCCCTTAAGTTGATGCTGCCAAAACCTCATGATTATCAAAACTTTAGATATTTGTTGATATGTAGTCTTGGTGTGCAGTCTTCTCCCTCTTTTTGGTAGCATCTTCTTAGAAACTTTAGAAAAAGGCAATGAGAAATAGACTTTGTTTCTACATATAAAGACTTTGTTTCGGCACTTGATGGATGTTTCATCAACTTGATCTTCTAGTCTTAATTTCAAGACTTGAAAATACACCCATTTGCATACACTGTGGATTGCATAGGTAGCAATATCAGCAGCTTTATCTCAACTTCAGAAGTGAAGGAGAAGTATAAGACAATCTTCAAACTTGAAATATATTCTCCCTTAACAAAAGCTTTGGAGGGTGAGGAACTTTTGTGTATGAGACATCAAGTAGAGGATTCTTAATTCTCAACAACTGGCAGGAGATCTTTGAAGGAACCAGGAGTGTTCACTTGACATCTTGAACTGAATAAGAAACTCAGGCATGTTATGCAATTCATCACCTGCAAAAGTCCAAATTCTCTCGGTAGAGGTATTACATGGAAGTTTTACTCCTAAATCAATCACACATGTAATTCTGCCAAAACTAAGAAAAATACTAAAAATGACAAATGTTTTTGGAATTTTTGATTTTTCAAAATTATGATATTTACAAGCATGAATACTTCAACTGCAATAAGATCATACTAATCCAAAATCCTCTACATCTAAGAATGTTTAAAGATTGAATAGACATAGACAAAGAACAAAGTTGATCATAAGTATGTTTGTCCACTTAAACTCATGTAAGGATCTATTTTCAACACTTTATGATATTTATCATGTTTAGGTTTGATTAGGTGTGCTAATTGAGTACCCCGTACTCAGCATAATAGAAGAATAACCCTCCTCATGAAATATAAGGTGGCACTTTATCACAACCTAAACCAGGCTGCTTAGAGTATAAATTCTCATAACATGATCCACTTTGGGATTCTTTTTGGATTTGATCCACATTGGGATTCTTTAAGTTTTGATCCACATTTGGATTCTTTTATTTTCCTTTTTGGCGTGCATCAGCACTTTTAGTGCAAGGTCAACTAGGTCTGTGCTCAGCACAACAGAAGTTGTCCTTATGTTTACTCCAGGTCTGTATTTACATACAACAAAGGAGAAACAGATGCTTTTATCAATAAGAAATTTATAAACCATTTTTGCATGGTGTGTTTAGGTAACCACACAAGCAAACCCTTAGAAAAGTCATTTCTTACCAATACCCTAAGATGGTTTTGGTCCATAATGCATATTGATTTAGTTTATCATAAACATGTTTATCTTGAATCCAAGCTGAGTCTACTGACATATCAAACAGAGCCTTATCGGTCTTTATTGATTTTAAAAAATAGATGCAGAAGATAGTAGATGAGTGTATATCATTTCTCATGTAAATACAGGAAGATTCAAAAATAATATTTTTGGACTTTCTTGATTTTCTAATTTTTAGGATTTTTGGTTTTGAGAAAATACAGAAATGGCATGTGTGTTATCAGTTCAATAGAGATCATCAACAATTAGTCCATGTAGCAATATACTCAGACTACGTAGATGGAATGAAACATCGGTTGTTTCTTGCATTGCCATCATAGTTTCTGTGAATGATTGATGTCCTACATTGAATCATGGTTAATTTCTTCTTTATTTAGCTAAGTTGCATAATAAACATCATGAGCAGGAAGAACATTCCTGTCATGGGAATGGATTAGCAACTGTTAACTTTTCTTGGGTTGACAGACCTCCATAACTGTCCCTATCACACTAGCAAATCAGTTAGATATTTCAACCCAGGCCATTACTGTCCTAAGCTGTCCATTGGCATCTTTATATGTGACTTGTTGGTGTGAGTATTATTTTTCTTTATCTGATAATGTATTAGATTCACCTCCTAAAGTTGTTTTCGTTCTCCAACATTGTTTTGATTTTAAACCAACTGACTCAACGTTAGTTTGTTTAACAAAAGGAGTTTGTTTTGGATTTTGAAAAGCTTTTGGTTGGTTTAGAAAATATATTTTGCTTTTGAAAGTTTTATGGATGTGTAGTAAAAGATCTTTGTCCTTGATAATGTTAGTTTCTTCTATGCATGTGATCATATTAATCATAAGAATTATAATCATGATTATAATAATTTGATGGATGTGATCTTCTATGATAGCCATTATGCCAATCATTATTCCTAAATTTGTCATACTTATGTTGTGTGTATGACTTAGGATAATATCTTGGTACCGAATAATCATGAAAATCATAATGTTTAAAATCATACCCATGCCGATATGATCAAGGAGAAGAGTTGTTATGATGTCTGTTTTAGTACTCATGCTCCGATCTCGGTGAGTACGTCTCTAATGGATGATAATATCTTTGACCTTTTCTGTGTTATGATGTTGGAGATTTGTTATATGAACACTCTAAAGTGGTATGATTCTCTATGTCATAATTTAAGTTGTAAGGAGCAGCTCTGGATTTTCTTTCCTGATGCTTGTATGATGAAGTAGGATTTGATTGGAACTTCATATCCTTTTGCCTTGATTGTTGTTTTTTTCTTTCTCTTGTGAGGACATATGTATGTTTCAGTCTTAGTGTTTTTACAAAAACATGTTGTATGAATATGAATTGCATGTCTCGTAGAGAATTGTTTGTTATTTTAGAGTTTCTAATGTAGCTTTTAAGGTTGATGGTTGGTTTGGATCAGGTGTAGAAGACTTAGTCTGACTTTTATTCTTTCTTTTAGATCTGGTTTTCTTCCTCTTGATCTGTTCTTTGATTTCTTGTACGTCAAGCTTCTGTTTGTTCATTAACTTCATCTTAATCTTTGCCTTCAGTTCGGCCATAGGTAATTCTAGTTCAAGAAATCCTACTGGTTTGAATTTCTCATAGAGAACCACAGCCTTTTGTTTGTTGTCAGGCATTGCTGCTTTGGATTTCTATAGTTGTGTTTGTTTTGGATTGATTTCTTTAATGACATGATTAATACATGTCAATGTTTGTTTGTTTGGTTGGTTGGTTTCTTCATCACTATCATCACTTGTAGGATCTCCATCTTGACCATCACAGGAATGAAAGGTTTTATTCTATGGTGATTCTGGTTTGAGGAATAGCTTTGGTCTTGTTTCAGGAGAAGTGATTTGAGTGATAGTGGATGGTTTGTTTGTTGGAGGATGATCATGCATATTTGAATCTTCTTTTACTGGACTTGTCATTGAAGTTGGCATTTCTATGTAGTTATCATTATAAGGAGGAGGAAGAACATGGTATGTAATTCCAGCACTCTTCTTATGATTTCTTTGAGCGTGAAATAGTTCTTCTAACTTGCTAGCAATCAGCTTTAAATTCTCGAGTTCAACTTCTGTTGATGCATGATCTGCTTTTGTCTTTGTTAGAGACTCAGTGAGTCTTGTAACTTGAGCTTGAAGACTAAATCTTTCTCCAAGAAGTTTGTCTGCATCCTTCAGAAGGGAATTGATTTTATCTTTAAAGGTTTTATGTTGTATCTTCAATTACGCATTTGTAGCCTTTTCTGTATTGATTGCTTGATTTAGACGCTCAATGTAATGTTTCAAGTTATTGATTGTTTTGGTTGTACTTGCTTCTGATATTTTGGCTTCAACTTCAGCCTTTGTGTTTGTTAACTTCACATAGAGTTCAGTTGCTTTAGCATTCAACTTGTGGTTTTCTTTAAGTAATTTATCAACTTCTTTCTCTAATGAATTGATTTGATTTGCAAAAATTCGTATTTCCTTTGCATGTGAAGCTCTTTCCTCCTTTATCATGTATGATATATTGTTGCAATATTTCCGACACGCCTGCACTTCATCTATGCATGCTGATGAGCATAAATTGATCTTTCGGTCTTTAGGAATTTCAGGCAATGGAGGAATGTTTATGTTGTTGGTGTTTATGGCTTTTGCAAGCTCAGCATCTAACTCTTCAAGTTTGATTTGTTATTGTACCATTTTGTCTTGCAACTGGTTCATCTCTTGAGCTAAACTGATGTTTTGTTGATTTAATGTCTTGATTTGTGCTTGATTATTTCTTTGAGATTGTTCTATCTCTGACTTGCATTTTATCAAATCATTAGACAATGTGTTGTTTGAATTTGCAAGATCACTTAAATGTAAATGCATAAGTTCTTTCTCAATGTGACTGATTACAACTGATGTTTGTCTTGTCAAACAATGAATTGTTGTTATTGTTTGATATGGTGTTGTTTGGTTGTTTGCAGCTTTTGTTTGATTTGCTGCTGATGTTTGGTTGGTTGCAGCCATTGTTTGACTTGTTGTTGTTGTTTGAGTGGTTGCAGCTGGTTTGCTTTGTTTGAATTCATGAAACCTCTTTCTACCTGCATCAAGAAAGATAGTTTGGTTTCTTGAAACACGAGTGTCAGTGAATGATGTCAAAATTTCCATTTTGTTTAAAAACAAAAATGATTTGAAAATTTGTTTTGTGTTTAAATAAAAATTAAATTTAAACTTTAATTGAATCCAAAGAATTTTGAAACTCAATTTAATTATATCGGCCTAATTAAAGAGTTATCTTTGTTCAATTACAATTTAGTTAAGCTTGACTAAGATTAATCTAGCTTAATTTAAAATGTATCAATATTTTATTGCTCCAGTTAAAATTTAAATGATTTTTCAAACAATTTTAATTAAACCCAATGAAATTAATCAAATTATAATTTCCACTCAATTAAATTCAATCAAGAAACGGGTTTAATTAATTAATGTTTTAAGTAACCCGGTATAAAAAAATGTTATGAATTTGTTTGTTTGAAAAATATAATTTTTTAAAGAAAAATATGTATGGTTGGTCAAAATAAAATAGAAGTCAAAATTGAAATTCCAAAATTCTCTCAAACTCTCCCGATGCTCTGTCTCTCTTTCTCTTTGGTCGACGAAGGTGTTGGTAGCAACGTTGAGATCAGTCAAAAATTTCAGGTGTCGGTTCCAAGACGAAATCAACCAAAATTGAAGATCGGTGGTCGATGGTCGATGGTCGGTTCCAACAGTTGATGATGATTGATGGTCGATGGTTGTTGTTTTAGTCGGTTGGTGTTGGCACAGGGTCTAAAGTCTGTAATGGAGTGGTAGTCGATTGGTGTTGATACTGACAGTAAGGTTGTTTCTCAACTCTTTTTCATCTTGTTCGTCTGTTGTGACCAACCCTTTCTGGCTCAATCGTCCGCTATGAACAAGGTAATCTTCGATGTGGACCTGAGTTTGTTCAACGTCCGCTGTGGACCTGTTTGTTCAAAGTCCGTTGTATATTTACTTACACGTCCACTGTGTACTGTTTTGGACCTGTTCGATTCAAGTCCGCTATGGAGACATGTAGCTTAGTGTGTCCGCTTTAGACCTGTTTTGTTTTCAACAGATTCAACTCGTCTGCTGTGAAGTTAAACGTCCGCTATGGATAGAATGGACAGAGTTGTGAATATTCATTGTGTATGTTGCTGTTTGCTCATCCGCTATGGATTGAATATGGATTGGGATTGTGTGATTTAAACCGTCCGTTGTGATTTACAGTTAATGTCCGTTGTCGACAAGGTGAGTGATTTGTGAGCAGTGAAAATTATCACATCAGCTGTGGAAAGTTTTGTTCATCAGCTGTGTAAAGTTTTTGATCCTCG
Source organism: Flaveria floridana (assembly GCA_018326465.1). Lineage (NCBI taxonomy): Eukaryota > Viridiplantae > Streptophyta > Magnoliopsida > Asterales > Asteraceae > Flaveria > Flaveria floridana. The sequence goes on along the minus strand of BJCO01833551.1, from coordinate 1,633 downwards.
GCTATGTACACTTGGACAAAATGGATGTTTGTCAGCTATGAAATTTTTGTGCATCAGTTGTGCGTGTCACACATCAGTTGTGAAGACCGATAAAAAATGTATGCTTGAAGTGTTTGTCAGCTATGGATTTAAAACGCCAGTTCTAGATAACACTTAAAAAAATTAAAGTTTAAGATGTAATTAACCGGTTGTACACTCGCTACAAGCGCTGTAAGTGGTTATAAGTTAAACCTAAGGTTTATTTTAGATGAAATAATCAAACCATCCTCTAATAATGCCACAGATTTTCAGTGCATCCAACGAGCTAGATTAATTATATTTTTTTATGATTGGTGCCACTTTATTTCCTGATACTTCTAGCAATTGGGCGCACATAAATTATTTAAGTCATATTGAAAACTTAAATAACTGTGGTAGACTTAGTTAGGGAAGTGCAGTTTTAACGTCTTTGTATAGACAATTATGTAAGGCAACAAGTGTCACAAATCGAGACGTTGGTGGGCCTTTATTCTTGTTGCAATTATGGGCATAGGAAAGATTACCTTCTATGTGTCCCCGGAATACGAGATCTATCGATTTCGGATTACCATATGCTGGATGGTATGTTAAAAAAGCTTATGTACTATTTTTAAGTAATCTTATATTTTTTTAGTTAACCGGGTATATTTGAAAACTTGATTACACATGGAATGGATACTTAGTTATGTAAACACCACTCCGCACTGTTTGAGTGCGTATCGATCTCAGTTGCATTCATTAAACGAGGCCACAATACGGTATTAATATTAATCTAATATTATTTTGTATATATTAACATTGTGAAAATATATTAATTCATATTTTTTGTATCAGTTTATTTGGAGGCCTTATGATAATATTATCCACCTTCTACCTGATATCTACAAAAGTGGATATCAAAGCTGGAGAAGTGACACATACCTTATATGTTAGAAACTTGTTGAGCCTCACATTCCAAGTAGGGTTTTAAGATAGCTTGGAATGTTCCAACCAATCCCTACAAAATGTTAGTAACCCGGGAGCAACACACAAATCTACATTCGATTGCTCGTAAAGGTGTTAGAAAGAAAAACTGGTTACAACATCATAATATCTTTGTTCAAGCATGGGTGTCTCGGCATAATTTAGTTGCTAGTGAAACATACACTAATTCGCCAATTGCTTCTGAAGTATACATGAGGTGGTATTTAGAACGTACTGTTGTGTATACAACAAACCCAGCTCATCAAGGCACGAACCCTCATGGCTTCCAAAATGATGGACAAAGATTGAGAATGATAGTATTATTATTAATTTATTTGTTATAATGATTATTTAATTATTATTATTATTATTATTATTATTATTATTATTATTTATATATGGATAGGGTGAGTCAGTTTTATCAAAGACCAGGGGATGAAACGGGGAGGAATATGGCTAGCCGTTTTATGGAATTTGCACATGCAAACCATATAAGTTATCTACCAACACATGCGACACAGAATGTTGATGATACTCAACTTCCTCTTGTCACACAACGTTTACGCGGAAGGGGTAGAGGATGAGGGCGGGTTGGTCGACAAGTTGTTGATGATAATGTGGAGCAACAGAATATGACAGAACAAAGGGATTC
>BJCO01833542.1:0-13447 GCA_018326465.1 Flaveria floridana | reverse complement strand
ACATATGAGTACTGCTTGGACTTATGACCCTACTTAGAATATTTCTAAGGCAAATTCCTGGGTGTATAAGCACTATTCAGACTTATTATCTTGTACTTAGTTTTCTATGTCCAAATTTCAGACACATGACCACTATTTGGGCTCTTTAGGCGTATTAGCAGCCTGTTATGTTTCTAAATCATTTTCCAGTCCCCAAACATCATATTACCTAGTTCTAAGCATGCACATACGATTCCAGTCATAAACTTAACATAAACATAGCAATGCGTTTACTTAAAACGTACTCTACAAACATACACATACACATAACATTCGGTATCATACCCAAATTCATAAAAACCTACATACATGCATTTTCCAGCCCCAAATCATTTAAAAACGTGTAAAAAGGGGTCTAGAAACTCACCTTTGTTGGCTTCGGGTTTTGATACCCCTTCTTGAACTTCCGGGTCGTTCCTAACACCTAAAACACACACACACAATGTCACCCGACACACAAGTCACGTTTATAAGCACATAAATGGTTCTAGAATCGTCCTAAGCATCATAATTCGAGATTTCTTACCAAAAACATCGAGTTTTCTGGTTATTCTTCAAAAATCCCGAGAGTTTTCTGCTCTTGCTGCTTTCTCTCTCTAAATGTTCGAATAAAAGTGTGGTGCAGAGTGAAAATGGGCGGCCATGCCACCTTTTCAGCAACTTTCACCAACTTTGCACCCTATTTACATTTTTAACTCCTCATCTTTTGGTTGACATTTATTCCTCACCCTTTTTCTTCCCTTTTCCTTTTATTCTTTTATTTCTTTTTAATGAAATTTACGGGTGTTACAATTGATGAAGAGGTCTATATTACCCAACCACCAGGCATTGAAGATCCTTGATAGGATCAAATATATAGATCTGTAATGATATTAGGGAACAATTCAATGAAATACAAATAAAGTAATCAAATAAAAGCACAATATCAACAAAATTTATAGAGTTTAATGATAATAGCAAAGACAATTATGTAAGTAGTAGATTCGTACAAGTCTATCTTACCTACACAAGTCTAAGCTATATATACTATCAATAAATAAAGGAACTAACTAATTACAAGACTAGTCCCTATACTATGATAAAAACATAAGAAAAAGACACATAAAGACAAAATGTTAATCTTTAAAGAAGTACTAACAATTCTCCCCCTAAGATTTACATTGTCTTCTATCTTTAAAATCTTCAGTCTTGTTGGCTTGTTCTTCTCTTGTCTTCATTTTTTGATCTTCACTTGTCTTTATTTTCTGATCTTCACTTGATCTTAAGCTTCATTCTTCTATCTTCTCTCTTCCTGTGCATCCATCTTCAATCTTCAAAGTAGTCTTCTGGTTCTTCTTTTACTTTAAACATCGGCTTCTTCTTGAATAATTCTTGATCCTTTAAGGCATTAGCTATTGCTGACTTGAACTTACTAGCAAGAATGCCCTATTCTGGTCTTGATTCATTCGTTTTAATCTCCATTTGACTCATTCTTTCCAATGTATCTTTTGATAGTCCTGTAATATCAATATTGGCGTATAACTCGATGGGTTTTGAACTTTCCTTCGAGTATACTTCCAATACACCTTTTCTTGAAATACGCATGAACTCTATATCTTTTATGTCCTTCTTCATGATGTTTGCATATGCAAGGGCTTTCCTTAAAGAAATTCTTTCCATAGCTGCATTCATCATGTTAATAATGAAAAGAAAATACTTCTTGTCTTGCTCAGCAACTTCAGGAGACACTTTCTCAAACTTTTGTACCGAGAGAAGTGAAATATAACTCGGATGAAGCAATTTGGGCTAAATGCACCAAAGAGTGTGATCATGTCCTTATCGTATTGTTCGAGATTACGGACCAACTTAAGCTCAAATGTCTCCATGTTATAAAACCATCGAAGTATTAGTTTGGACTTTTAGGTAACATCAATCACCGTTAATCCTGGTGTTGTGACTTTTTCAAAATATTCATCGTAAAATTCAACCAAGAAATGTTCTTCCTCAGATTGTAAACCCTTTATCTTTTTGTTTCTCTTTAACAAAGTAAAGTATTCCTTATCTTCTTAATCACATCTAGTTTGAAGGAAATTACTTGCTCTCTATATACCTCTTCTCAAAAGTTCAACAAACATATCACCTCTTTTAGATCCAGACGGATTAATCAGTGGTAGTTTGTTCAACTCTTTCAGATCTTGCAGTGGATGCCTAATGATGGTAGAGTAAAAATGATAAATATCACATACAACATTTACTCTTTTTATCAAAAATGCATCAAAAACCTCATCATACTTCCATGCGATAATCTTGGCTTGGTTAGTAAAATCTGGAGCAATCATTGCATTCAGAAGTTCTGCAACTGATTGTCCTTTTTGCAAAACATTTCTAACCAAATCACTAGTGGATCTAGCACTATAAAATTATTGTTTCTGTTCAGAAGAAGCTTTATAAGCTTGTTTCTCCGAACCAGAAAACATCTTGATCAACTCTCTTCTACTTTCATGAGCACTCGACTTATGAGCCATTTACTTGATCTCTTGAGGCTTTAGAATCCTTGTTATTTTTGTAATGTCCAAATACTGAGGATTGTCAGTGTCAAGAATGATCATTTTGTTCGACTGCTTTTCAGTTTGCTGAAAGCTTCTGACAAGATTCCTCAACGATACAGATTGAAGTCTTTTTAATCTTTTCCAAGGATAATTTCGTGCCTGCAACCAAGATCTTAAAGCTGGTATACTCATTTTTTCAGGATCAGGGTGATATAGCTCAGATTTGGGCACTTCTTCAATGTTTGTGCTCTCTTATGCTCTATTCCGCTTCCCATGTTCTATAACTATCTCATTTGGATTGATTGGAGTGACTGACTCAGCTACAATACATTTCTCATATTCATCATTAATTTGAGAAACCGTCAGCCTATCTAAAAATACACGGTTGTACTTCATCCGAACAAGATAGTTATATCTATATTCAAAGTCTAAAGGTATTTCACCATGTTCTTGAATTGGCTCTAGTGGAGAGAATGTTGTTTCACAATGTGCTTCATCAATATCCTCATCATCTAGCACTTCGTCATACCAATCATCACCGTACTCTTCTTCTATATCTTCTAGAGCACCAATTTTGAGTAGTTTGCTCTTGCTCTTCATGCACTTCTTCTTTACTAACTTCTTCTATTCTTTGCATTTTTTAGAATATTCAAGTAGAACTGGATCCTCTATATCATCAATTTTCCTCTTCCCTTTCTCCATCTCAGAAGGCCTTTCAACATCAATGGGAGTCATCTCAGATACAATCATAATATCTGGAGAGATAGGCTTTTGAGACTCCTTTGACTTGCTCAACTCATCTTTTAACATTTCATTCTCTTCAGATAATTTCTTGAATTTCTCTTCAAGAAGATCATAGTCTCTGATCATTACTTCAAAGTTCTCTATGACATCTTCTTTGTCTTTTGCAAACACAACCAGTTTTTCATCTTTGCTTTGACTTTCTTCTTTTAGCTTTTCATTGTCTTCTTTCAACATATTCATTTCTTTTTCAAGAGACATGTTCGTCTCTTTTAGTTTTTCATTTTCAACTTTTAATTCAGCTACAAGTCTTTCTTGAGCAAGATTTTCTTCTTTCAATTTTTCCAGCTCATCAACATCTAAAGTATCATCAGTCGGTACAGACCCATTTTGTGCTGTAAAGACCGACATATCTTCAGATTCTCCATGTGATGTGCCTTGAAAAACAGGCTTAGAAAGTATGGCTTCCATAAAATCAAAATCAAAGGATTGATTTTGAATATCTTCTTCATGCACAGTAGCTTCATCTTGTAAATAAACATCAGCTTCATCATCTTGAGCTTCATTCAAAGTTTCATCATGCATAACATCACCAGATGTTCTTTCACCCAAATCTTTAGTCTCAGTAGCATGATCAGAAGCAGTCCTTTCACTACTAACTGATTGATGTGCTTCAGTTGCACCATTAGCACGATCATCATCATTACTATCATCATCATCATCTGATAAGCTTTTAGTAGCTACATCATCATCATTATCTTCATTTTCATCATCCTCATCATCAACTATCTCATCAACAACATCTTCAATAAGATCATTTGGATTTACTGGCTCATCTTCAGATAAATGAAAGTGTTGTTGATTGATATCCACATTATCCATTGCTACATTTCTCACGTGGTAAAAAAGAGGAATGTTTGGAGCACCTGTGATAACTACAAGTCTTTTGTAAACCACTTCAGACATATGCTCTAACTACAGTTTATCACCTTCAACTCTATCAACATATAAATCAGGATGATCTTCATTAATAAGCAGCTGAAGAAACCTTGGATACATCAAGTAATTATTTCTCCTTCCTCTCTCTATGTTGAAGATAAATCCATTCATGATCCACTTATCCATACTGAATCTTCTATTAGTGGCTAAGGCTATAATGGGGGATGCAATGTCCACCGGGAATGAATCCCAACCAGCACTTCTTTTGGACATGCATTGTTGAAAGATATAGCAGAGTAGTTTCCAATGGTTATACACCCTGGCCCTAAAGAATTGCTTCTTGGGGAAATGGTCAGGGTGAGCCATATGCATAAAAACATCCCTACATTCATTGAATGTATACTCTGATAAATCTTCAGGGTCATTCTCTCCCAGTCTAAGAGCTATCCTTATTGCTAGCTTAGAGACTTCAAGCATTCTATCATTAGTAATAAATGCTCTTACAACTTTATTTCCATTCTCATCTCTTTAAACCTCTGCTGGTCTCCAGAATCTTTTGATCAGTATTGCATGGTTCATGGGCCTTGCATACATGGCATATACATATTTAGTGCTCAGCAAGAATCTAATCATTTCTTCATAGCCAGTGGCCTCTCTATTTTCTTCATCCAAGAAAGCAGCCACATTGTGCTTTGGTTCAAATTTTAGTTCATCCAGCTGCATAAACAAACACACAAATTAAGATATCTTGATGAATTTGAAATGATTTGATTGTATTAAACTTTGAATTAATATTAAGGAATTATTATTTTAAAACACTTAGTTTTTATTTAACATCAAGTGTACCTAATCATTTTCTAGAATTATTTAAAATTCTGTCAAAATTATATTAAATACACTTTGTTGTATCATTGTTTTAAACACACTAATTCACTTACATTGATCAAAGTTATTATTCAATTAAGTTCTTATGAATTATTTAATTAATTTTTTTCTAAAAAAATATTTTCGAATTTTTGAACTGTTCATCTTCTTCATTCGAACGAAGATGAACACCATGAACTCAATGTTCATGAAAACAACAGTTTTATATGTCAAAATATTCGAAATTCAGTGTACATCAAAATATGTGATCAATTTCAGTTCTTAGATTCATTTTGATTCATCATTTTCGAATTTTTCAAGTTTTAAGGTTCCAAACGTCTGAACAGACTAGAACCGTCTGACCTATTTTGAATCTAAAACTTGAAATGAATGATTTATTCGGTGAACTTACATTCGCAAATCATATATATACACTATCGAATAAGAATTTTTAGAAACGAATGACAAATTGAGTGAAATGGGTGAAAAGGGAATCGACTGCGTTTAAGGGTATGAGTTTGTGAATGAGTGAAAAAATGAGAAGTGTTCTTTATATACTAAGTGTAAATTTTAGATGCATGAGTACTGCTTGGGCGTTTGGCCAGACGCATGACAACTGTTTAGCCGTATGAGAACTGTTCAGACGGTTCTGAACTATTTAGCCGGTTGAGCATTATTCAACTGCGTGTATCTATAGAAACGTCCAACACTTGGTCAATTTTACACAAATCGTCCGGTAATATGTAGGCGCATGGGAATATTAAACCGTCTAACACTTTACCAAATTTACCCAATTTCTCAGACGGTTGACAACTGTTCAGGCGCATGGGTTTATAAGAACCTCCTAAACACTTGTAAAATTTTGAAATCTCATCACATACCTAAATAGACTTATGGTCACTGTTTTGACGCATGAGGTTCAATACACTTGCATTTTTATCATCTTTCATCTGAACACTGTTTAGACATATTAGCACAGTTCACGTACTAATATTCAAACAATTTTAAGGACTTTGAATTTTTCCCACAAAATTACATTTTTTGACCCTCAATTTTTACTTATGACATTTTAACCCCTTTTATTTTAATTTAAATTTTCAAAATTAATTTTTCCTTCATTTTAGTCTCAAAATTAATAAATTGTGTTGTTTTCAACATTTGTAAGAAGCTTTTCCACTTGCAAATTTATAGGTTCATATTATCATTATGAAATTTTACATTATCAACCACACACATACTTTGAACATATAACATCATCCTTTCCATTCAACATTTTAATTTTGATTTTCTGAGAAAACTCTTACATTTATTACTCCCCCTAAACTTTTAAGTTTTATAAACTTAGAAGTTTCCCAATGAAACACAATAAGATCACACTTATCTTTGTTAAATTGCTTGCACACAGAAAACATGCATAAAAGCAAAATTAAAGAAGAATCAAAATATAATATTTACAATTGAATCATTATCTGCAGTGAGATCATATTAGTGAAGATTAGCACATTAAAATAAAATAAAGTATGGATAGTCATAGACAATGAATAAATCCTGATCAAGTGTGTTCCAGGTCAGTGATTTCATAGCAAAGGAGACACAAGATCTAAGGACAGAAAATGAGTGTTTTAGACAAAAGGATCAGCTCACTTACTTTTTCAATTCTTGGATTGATTAGGGTAGAGTTAGATATGACATGATGTGACTCATACAAAGACTTAGAGAGATCAACTATCATCAAGATATGCAAGTAAGTACACATTCTCAACTTATTACCTGACAAATATGCATAACCAGAGTTCACGTTACTTAATTTAACAAAGAATGATCATGGATAACCATTTGATTAACTCTAACCATCCATTTGAATAGGTTGTGCACATTGGCATCTTTTGCATCAAAGGAGAATATCCAGGTCTGTAATCACTTACAACAGAGGATATCTCAGCACTTCAGGTCTATGATGACTCATAACAAAAAAGTGAGATGATGCTTGTAATAGATCTCATGATTAGTCACATCACCATCAGGTGTGAGTGTTGTAACCTAACAAGCAATCAATCTCATAAGCTAATACAACTCAAAAGTACTAAGATGAACACACATACAAGCATAGACGATTTAGTTTAATCACTAGAATTTAGTTTTTCAGTATAATAGCATGATATTGTCTACACATCATATCTGATCATGTCAGACTTTATTAGCGAGTGAAGTATGTAACTGATCTCACTAATGTACTATCATTTCTCACATGTTGCAAAAACATATTCATTCCTTAAAAATGAATTAACAAATAAAGAAAGACGCTATTTTTGAAGTTCTTGATTTATATTGTTATATTTAATTTTTGAGTTTTCTACTTTTGTATTTTGTTTTCCTATAAAAGAAAACACACACATACAAAGTACAGTCAGACAAATAACTTTGAAAGGTTCACTTACGATGACCTTTTGGTTTAGTGAGGGTTCTGATCATGATAAGATTCAAAGATCTTAAATAAGAACTTAGAAACCAGTTTACACATGGTTAATAAGACCAATTGACTGCACTAAGTACTCAAATCGTCCTGGTCAGAAGGTTTAGTAAATAGATCTGCCAGCTGTTTTTCAGTTACAATTTGAATCAAAATGATTAAAACTTTTTCAGAGTTATCTAAGAGAAAATGATATCGAATCTTTATATGTTTTGCTTTTGAATGTTGAATTGGATTAGCTGTAATGAACATAGCAGTAGTGTTCTCAATGTAAATGTGTGTTTAAGAAAATTTAACCCATAATCCAGCAGTTGGTTTTGCAACCAAAGGATTTGAGAACATCCTGCTGAATCAGCTATGTACTCAGCTTTTACTATTGCAACAGAGACATTCGTTTGTTTCTTGCATTGCTATAAGACTAATCGGGGACCAAGAAACTGACAAACACCTATTGTAGATTTTCTATCTTGGCAGCATCCACTATAATCACTATCTTTATATCCATGTAGCTTAAAGTTACCCTCGTAAGGATACGAAAGCCCTAAAGCTTGTTTACCTTTGAGATACCTGAATAGCCTCTTGACAGCAATTAAGTGGGATTCTTTCAGGTTTGATTGATACCTGGCACAAACACAAACAGCATACATTATGTTTGGTCTTGATGCGGTAAGATACATCAAAGAACTAATAATAGATCTGTATAAAGTTTGGTCAACTGATTTTCCTTTGGGATCAGGCTCAATCTTGGTGTTTACGTCTGCTGGAGTTCTTATGAACTGACAATCTTGCAGTTTGAATTTCTTTAAAAGTTTGTCAACAAACTTCTCTTGATTGATGAATATACCATCTGTAGATTGTTGAACTTGCAGTCCAAGGAAGAAATTGGTTTCTCCCATAGAACTCATATGGAAATGAGACTTCATGATTTCTTCAAATTCAATGCATAGTTTTGGACTAGTGTAGCCAAATATGATATCATCAACGTACACTTGTACACATAAGAGATCATCATTATCCTTCTTTATGAATAAAGTTGGATCGATCTTCCCTCTTGTGTATCCATGTTGGATGAAGTGTTGTGACAATGTCTCATATCAGATTCTAGGTGCTTGATGGAGTCCATACAGAGCTTTGCTAAGCTTGTACACCCGATGTGGAAATTCTGCATCCTCAAAGCCCAGAGGTTGCTTCACATACACATCATCAGTAATTGGACCGTACAAGAATGCACCTTTAACATCCATTTGATACACCTTGAATTGCATGAATGATGCATAAGCCAGGAAGACACAAATGGATTCGAGTCTTGTAACTGGAGCAAATACTTCATCATAGTCAATTCATTCTTCTTGTGTGTATCCTTATGCAACTAGTCTCGCCTTGTTTTCTATAACTATCACTCTATCATCAGTTTTATTTCTAAACAACCATTTTGTTCCTATAGCTTTTCTCCTTTAGGTAATTCCACCAAATTTCACACTTTTTGTTTGCGGAATTGAAGTAATTCTTCTTGCATGACTTCAATCCAACCATTGTCCTTTAACACTTTGGTAACATTTTTTGGAACAATTTGAGAAAGAAAATAAGAGCATAAGCACAGGTTTGCTTGTTCTGATTTACTCCTTGTTCTCTCATTCAATGGACCAGTAATCTGTGATGTTAGATGGTTCTTGTGAATACGAGATGTTGGAATCTCATCACATTGAACATTTATATCTAGATTTGTTTGGTTTAAGTTGGAGAGCTGATGCAGTAGGTTAGAAGAATATAGATTGAAGTTTGGAATGTGAGTAAGTGAGTTGATAAAGTAATTGAAGTTACCAGTATCAACTGCATCACAAGAGATAGATGATGTCCCTAACACAGGTTGCACAAACTCATTACCATCATTAGGAATTGGTTGTGATCATTCTTGATCATATGAAACTGAAAGATCTGAAGCTTGATTAGCTTGATCATTGTCATTGAATCTAATTGTTGAGTCCTTGACAAACGAGAAGAACAGGTAATCTGGGCTTGAATCATCTGGGTCGTCAGAATCCGAATCCTCACTAAACAATCCAAGATCACCTCTAGAGCTCTTCTTACCTGTAGAATCAAGAAAGTTCAATTGATTAAACAAGTTAGATTGAAGAGAGTTTGATAGTGAATCTAAATCAAATAACCAAGTAGGGCAATTTGAAACTGATGGAAAAAACATTTCCAGAAATTTAATGTTGAATGTTTCAAAAATTATATTTGACTTAGAGTTATAAACTCGATAGGCTTTTGAAACAGATGAGTATCCAATGAAAAATCCATTATTAGATTTTGATTCAAATTTTCCTAACTGATCACTTGAATTAAGAATCATGACCGGACAACCAAATGATTGTAGAAAATTTATATTTGGTTTCCTGCCAAACATTAACTCATAAAGAGTTTTCATTTTATTTTTCATAGTTAAAGTTCTATTCTAAACGAAGCACACAGTTGATATAGCTTAATCCCATAAAGTGATAGGAATCTTTGCATCGGCTAACATAGAACGAGCAGCTTCAAACAGTGTTCTATTCTTCCTTTCAGCAACTCCATTTTGTTGAGGAGTTCTGGGAGCACTGAACTGATAAGCTATTCCTTTCTCTGCACAAAACATTTCAATGTTAGCATTTTTGAATTCCATACCATTATCACTTCTTATTATTTTCACTTTGTGTTCTAGTTGATTTTCAACTTTAATGATAAATTCTTTTAGAAATTCAGTCGTTTTAGATTTAACATGTAAAAAGAAAACCCATGAAAATCTTGTATAGTCATCAATGATAACTAGACAATATGATTTTCTTCCAATACTCTTGACATTTGTGTTGTTTTCCCTTCAAACATGCTGAGCAGTGATCAGTTATTGCAAACTTCTTGGATGGAAGTCCAATGACATGATTTCCTGCTACAAGTTTTTCATGTTTTTAAAGTTTGAATTTGCGAGACGTCTATGCCAAAGCTGGCTTTCATCATTTGATGCTTTAGCAATCAGGCAAGTTATTTCTGTTGAAGGATCAACTTGAGACTTATCCAGCAGTATACATCTCCATCCCTTTCAGCTTTAACAATTACCCAATCCTTGCTTATCTGAAAACCTGGCTTCAAAACATAACAGAAAGAATCATCAAATAGAACAGAATATGATTTATCACATATTTGGGATACGCTTAAAAGATTAAAGTTCAACTATGAATAGAAGTTGACTTTGTCGAAGCTTATTATCCCTTTTGATACTGTTCCTTCTCTTGTTATTTTGCCACCCGCATCACCACCAAAGGCGACATGTGTTCCATCCTTTAACTTAAAGTCTTGTAACAAGGCAGGATTGCCTGTCATGTGCCGGCTACACCCGCTATCCACATACCATGTATTGAGTCGTCTTCTCGGGCATACCTGCACAACAAGAAAATTAAGTTGAGATATCTACCTAAGCCGAGATGGTCTTGGGTTTTCCATATTTATCAACAATGGTAAATTGTTTGAAATGAAGATTATTTAAATCAGGTTTATTCTTAATGAATTTACCAATCTTGTTATGAAATTTTTGTGGATTATTTTTGTGAACATTCATACGATTTGAGTGATCAATTTTTGAAAAGTATTGATGACCAACATTTTTATTAGTCATTCTTACAGATCTTGGTATGAATTGTTCTTTCACAATTTGTTTTGGCCTCACATAATTGTTCTTTTGAAAAGATCTCAGTGTTGGATCTTGTATGCTCAAGACACATACAAGATTGATGTGGTTAGTACGTTATGATCCAAGTCGGATCATACCCAATAACAAGCTAAACAAACACCAGTAAATATTTATTTATTGATGAGATCATAAAAATAAATGTTGACACCAATTTAGGGAAAAATGGGTTTTCTAAAACGTTACTTTTGTAATAGAACAACATTATATAGATAATTTGTTCATGAGAAATTATTAGTTTCATTATTTAAGTTAGTTAAATAATGACAAATAAAAGTGTGTTAGTGTTATAAAATTAAAAGAGGTTTTAATTTTATAAAAAAATTATGGTTAAAGTGTGCAATTTTATAAAATTAACAAAATGGGGGGAAACCATTTTGAAGCCCAAAATCGGCCGCCCCTTTGTGGGTTTTGAGAATCTTTTAGTCTTGGTTCACACAAGACTTTACTTTCTCTTGCACTCTTCCATCTAATTTTCTCTCTCACACACACAAGCAAAAGTTTTATCTCTTCTTCACATGGCTGAAAATTGATTTTGAAAGCTGGAAATTCAGCTTTGGCTTGGCTAGTGTCGGATCTACAAGAAGAGAAGAGACTTGGTGTTATACTACCTAGCAAGTAGGTGTTTGGAAGAGCTTGTGGGCATACAAGCTTGAGGATTTCTTCCTTGAGGGCTAGATATACAAGAACATCATCATCTTCTTCTCACCCTTACTACAACATCTTGTTCTTGAAAGGTAGTTCAAGAACACCCTATGGTTGCATTTTCGTTTATGATAGCATGCCATTTCATATATATAAATGATCCTTGTTCTTGGGTTTTGTTTTTGTTTGAAAATGGTTCATATTTTCAGATTGTTAACAACAATTTTAAACCCTAATATCCACTGCGTTTTGAAGTTTAAATGGTTAAACTTACTTTGAAAACATGTAACAAAACCCAACAATGGCATCTAGAGCCGGTTATGTGGAATGCATTCTTTAAAAGTTCTTGAAAAGTTAGTTTTCATGGACTTTTTCAACCCATTAGGGGATGTTTTGTTATGGGTGAATGAATCCCTTATGTTTCAAGGTTTAATCTTACATACTTTAGTATAAACCTTGAAAGATTAACATCAAATTATTGGATATATTAGTTGGACAAAAACCCTAAATTTTGGTTCATGTGGCCGAAAATTTGGGGCTGAAATAAGGGGTTCATTGTTGTTCTTGGATGTTGTATATGATACACATATTTTGGTGCATAACATAGCCTTGACCTTATGATGTTTTGGTTTTGGTTGATTGTGATTTTGTCATGTTGTTTGTCTTGAAAGGGTTGTAATTTTGTGTTTGTATATTGGGTTGTAATTTATTTATTCATTTGGTTATGTAATAAATAGATTAGGTGCATTTCTTTTATTAGGAAATTGTATTAGGATATAATTTATGTAAAAGAAGATGTACAAGATGAAGACCCAAAGGTAGACACAAAAGGCATGGACACTTAAAGTTTTGGATGTGGATTCAAGTCGGAGTTCATGGACACATATGATGTGTCATTATTAAACCTTAGGAAAGACCTTATGACAACACTTGTGATGGAAAACAAGTGTAGTCAACTTAGTGGCTATGGTTATGCACTTATGTTTGTATGATTATGCTTGTTTGGTTTTTTGTTGTATGGTTGTTGGTTGATATTTAGATATGCATAACAAACTCATTAACAAACTTAAGAAGCTAAAAATTAATGGTTCTTTATCATTAATGATTCTAATAAAAGGGGTTTTATTAAAAATGAACCATAGGGTACCTTGTATTTGAATGCATGCAAATATAAGGTACATAGAGTTTTCTAAATTAGTATTATAAAAACTAAAAATTTCTTTTATAAACAAGTTAAACACCATCCTTTTGCACAACACTTGAGTCACTTGGAAACTCTTAATGGGATAAAGGTCACCTTACCATTTTGAGGAAACTTGTGATTTGAGGTGGGGATACCATATTTGTGGAATAAATATCACCTAACCACTTATGCTGGAAAACTCACATGTGTGTGTAAGTTGGGTAACTTGATTTGCAAACCATGTTTAATGGATCACCTACAATATGGTTTACAAAGGTGTTGATGGGATAAATGTGCCGACCACACATATGATGTTT
>BJCO01833514.1:0-10542 GCA_018326465.1 Flaveria floridana | reverse complement strand
GAACGCAAGCTGTAGATCGGAGCTGTACCTGGAGAACGCAAGGAGCTGTAACCGGAGAACCGCAAGCTGTAGATCGGAGCTCGTACGAACAGGTCTAGAAGACAAATTGCAGAAAACCCTCGTACAAACAAGAGATGGTGGTGGCCGACGACGAACAGGTCTGCGAGATGGTGGTGGCCGGCGCCGACAAACAGATCTGTGAGAGAGTTTTTGAAAAGCAGAAAACCCTCGGACGAACAGGTCTAGAAGACAACCCTCGTACAAACAGGTCTAGAAGACAACCCTCGGACGAGATTCCGGCGCCGACGACGAGGTCTTCGAGAGAGTTTTTGAAATTGCAGAAAACCCTCGTACAAACAGGTCTAGAAGACAAATTGCAGAAAACCCTCGTACAAACAGGTCTGCGAGAGAGTTTTTGAAAAGCGGTTGTGGCTCCGGCGCCGACGACGAGATTCCGGTGGCCGGTGAGGCGTCGGCCGGTGACCGGAGATGGTGGTGACCGGAGATGGTGGTGTCCGGTGAGTTTAACGGTACAAAAGTATCTAGAGAGAGAGAGCAATTCTAGAGAGAGAGAGAGAGCAAGTTGATGGTGTACAAAAGTATCTATAAGTTGATGGTGTATAATATATAAATTGTCTCATGGGGCATGTTATAAATGCCACCATTTTATTAACCCAACCGGATTTTATGGTTTTAGGACTTCATATTATATTATCTGTATATACAATGTATGTGTTTGTTATCAAATAGTAATGAAATAGAAATCAATTTCTCCCTCTACTCTTTTTCTTGTTTTTATCATTAATAAATAATACTTTGAATTTGGACTAGAGACCGGAAAAACAGACTTGAAAACATCGACCGCCAAACCGACCCAACTATCAAACTTGTTTTCACTCCAACCTATTCCAATCCAACCCAACCCGTAAACTTGAGGTCGGGTTTTAACCCTATATGTTGAAACATATTTCAACTCAGTAAAACCCGAACCATAGCGAATTGAAGCCAGATTCAATCAGATTTAAACCGAATCATTTTCCTCAACTCTAAAAAACCAGCTTCAACTTTAATTGACTCAACCCGAACCGATTTCAACACGATTTCAAGTCGTGTTTAATTTAGGCAAGTGGACCATTAATACACAACTCTAGGCCCAACCCAAAAAACTCATGTCGACCTATTTCAGGCAACCCCTATGATACTTTGAACATAAAAATCACCAAACACCCAAGGGCAACATCGTAATTTCCCATACCCCCACGCCACGTAGGCAAAAAGGTGAAAATATCTAAAATAATATCTGGACATAGACAAAAATCTAATGAGGACACGTCACACCCTTCTCCGTCACTAGTGGCGAAAATAAAAACTCGGTGAAACGAAACTTCTTTATCAATCGAAGCTTCTCCCACCGCCGATCGCCACCAATGGCCACCGTCAACGCCGCCGTGAGCTCCGACGACGTCATGGAGACTCCGGTGTTAGACGAACAATCACACAAACTCCTACAAAGGATATCGGAGGAAGGCGGTTACGCGTACGTTAGTATGTCGACACTCGCCGGCGCCGGAGATCTACGCGCCGCCGAGGCGGCGCGTGAGATGGCGTGGGAGCAGCTGCACTCAGGGCCGTGGGACTCGGTGCTGCCGGTGTGGAGAGATGCGTACGCGATGGCGTGTTTGCACGTGGCGAAGGTGTATTATGCGAATGGGGAGTTTGTAGAGGCGCTTAGGGTTTTGGATATGGGTTTGATTATGGGAGGGGTGTTGTTGCGTAAGGATTTGGAGTGTGCTGTTGGAAAAGCGACGAAAAGAGCGAGTGATTTGGTTAGGGTTTCGGGGGAATCGGTTAATGGCCGTGGGAGTCCTAAATTGGTTGCAGATCGAAATGCGATTGACTTGACGGAGGTGAGTTTTAGGTGAATTTGTTGTGGAATTGATCGTTAAATGAAGAATTGAATTAATTATTCAGTAACAGTGGGTTATAATTTTGTGTTATGTGGATAGATTTTGCGTCTGGTGTTGTGATGATGCTTTTGTTATGTTGATGTGTAATCTATGGAGAATGAGATGGTTGTATTAGGGCTAAAGTGACTTTCTGGTGATTTGAAACCACTTCTAATTGCATTTGTTTGAGATGTTGCCAAATAGTGCAGTTTTAGTTAATGAAACTGTGTATTGATTGTATTGATTGCTGAGTAATCGTAATCATAAGTTGCTAACAAATCAAAATGGAATTAACATGATGTAGGTGAGTTTCGGTTGAATTTTTGTGAAATCAATCGTTAATGGAAGAATTGATTTTGCTGCATATGCTATCATTAATTTCCTCCTGTTTAAGCAGTAACTTTTGCTGTAAATTGCAAGTTTTGTGAGTTTTGTTCCCCTTTCCCTATGAATATATTCAATAACAGTAGGTTACAATCTTGTGTAATTTGTTCTTCGGGTAGATTATGTATGTAGTGCTGTAATGATGCTTTTGTTTATGTTAGTGTCTAAACCATGGAGAATGAGATGGTTGTGCTAGGGAAAGTAAATCTCTGGTAATATGAAAATCACTTCTGATTGCAGTTGTTTGAGATATTGTCAAATACGACAGTTTTAGTTAATGAAACTATGTGCATTGATAGTTGAGTAATGTTTACCTGTGTGGATTATATATTTATCAGCAAAACAATGAAGATGGCAAGAATGTTGACATCATGCTCAGACGGTTTGAAAGTGAACAGATTGTAGATAGGAGGAAGGTCGCTTAGTTTTCCCTGTTGTCAAGTGTAAAAAGCTGGATTCGTTAGTTTTTCTTGTGGTTCAGATCATTTGTTGAAGTTGTGGTACCGGGTGGTTGATAATTGATACGTTAGATTTTATATAACTTGCTGCATTATACGTGTAGGTCCTTCAAATCTTACCCAAGAAGTCATTGTCTTGTAAACTTGTTGACAAGAGATCTGCCCTTTCGTTGGAGGGATTTATGCGTGACTATTTCCTCTCAGGTTCTCCAGTTTTGTTAAGTGATAGTATGACTCATTGGCCTGCTAGGACCAAGTGGAATAACTTGAATTACCTTAAAAAGGTTGCTGGATTCCGAACAGTTCCTGTTGAGGTGATGTATATTTTCAATCAACTTATTTTGGATTGTGTTTTCTTAAATCTTTCAGTTCTGAATTGAAATTTTACATTAAGTGCCCAAGGAAACATATGTGCCGAAAATACGAACTCATTAGTTTTTGCTCATCATCACCGTCTCAAGTTAATCTTTAAACTCTCCTAATGACCGATTTTTGTTGCAGATCCCTTGTGTAGATTCTGAAAATATATTGTAGAACATCTTGCAGGTTGGAAAAAACTATTTATGCAATGATTGGAAGCAAGAGATGCTAACATTCTCTGATTTTCTTGATAGAATTCAGGCCAATGGTCCTGATGTTCCTACTTATTTAGCCCAGCACCCCTTGTTTGATCAGGTATGTGCTTATTTTCATTCACTATAGGTAGCGGTGGCTAAATGGGTAGGTTGGGTAACAGGTCAGTAATGTTGAATATGGTCGGGTTAACCCACAACACTTTTTGTTGAGTGTTATAAAAAATAAGGTATAGATAAGTAAGTATGATTACAAGAATCCTATTACTTCAATAATAGTTTAGAAGTTTTTCCAAAAAAAAGGTATAGATAAGTAAGTACGATTACAAGAATCCTATTACTTTAATAATAGTTTAGAAGTTTTTTCTACTAAAAACAGTGGCTAAGTAATGAAATTTTCCAGCAGGTTAGTAACTAAAATTTTCCCTATTTGATCTGTTTTCATTAAAGTTAATGTGTTTCACACGTGTGACCTGTTACAGATAAAAGGAACCCAAATCAACCCACTCATAAGTAAGTGGATTGTGATTGACTCTTGTTATTTTATGTGCCTTATAATAAATTATCTTTGTCATATATGCAGATACAAGAGCTAAGGAATGATATTGTCATCCCTGACTACTGCTTCGCTGGTGGAACTGAAATGAAGTCGGTCAATGCTTGGTTTGGTCCAGCTGGCACAGTGACACCACTACATCATGACCCTCACCACAATATCCTCGCTCAGGTATTTTATAACCTCATCTTATGTTTTACTAATTTTATAAAAAAGAGTACAAGTTAAATTACATTATAGTAGCATTCGGATACTAATTACTACTACACCTTCAGGTTGTTGGAAAGAAATATGTTAGGCTCTATCCAGCTTCATTGTCAGAGGAACTGTACCCGCACACTGAATCCATGTTGAAGAATTCCAGCCAGGTAAAGTTCAAATATGCAGATTGGGTAACAGGGTAACACGAATAGTTTTAATATAGGTCAAAACGAGTTGGATTGGCCAACTCAAAAGTTCTTTATTTTTCTTTTTTATCACAGTTAATGTGTCAAATTGACTCAGATTAATTGAAGTCATAAGCATAACTTTTTTTGTTGGTTAAGTGACTAAACAGTTTTATGCACGTGAATAAATTTTATATGACTTTCAACTTGGTCCACCTGTTTGGCGTGTCTCCTTTCTATTCAAATACTTTTGCTTACTCTTCATGAACCAACTTGTTTTTATATAAACACGTCAAAAATACCACTTCTAATTGTCATAGTGTTTTCAATATTTGAAGGTTGATCTTGACAACATTAACCCAGATGAGTTCCCAAAATTCCAAGACCTTGAATTTATGGACTGCATATTAGAGGAAGGCGATATGCTTTACATCCCTCCTAAATGGTGGCACTACGTGCGATCACTCACTACAAGTCTTTCGGTTAGCTTTTGGTGGAGCGCTTCGCCAAGCTCACCGATGTCCTGACTTGGTAATTTACAGCTTTTAGCTTTTGTGTTCAAAGTTTATATACATCAGGCAAGTCATTTATGTATTACTAAGCTTTTAGCTATCATTATCATTATCATCATTATTATCATCATAATTATTGTTATATGTAGAAGAAATGTCAGTCTCTTTGAGAGACTTAATAACATTGTAAAAGTTGGCTTGTTATTTCTATCCATTTAAAGTCTATTTATTGGCTATTTTAGTGGGACAACTAATTTATTATCCATTTTAAGAACGGGTTAGGTAACGGGTCAATATACATGTTCGGGTTGAAACGTGGCCGAGTGGGGTTGTGTTGGACAAACGCTTTCCTATCAATTTTTATTTTTGTATATGTATAAAAATGTGCAGTGATTACTGATTACAAAGGTAATATTATGATATACTAATCTAAATCCTTGAATAATAGTATAAAACAAGGTAAGAGATTAAATTTTAAAAATAGATTTTTAGCAAGTTTAAACCCTGTTCAGTACATTTATACTATTAGCTAAAACATGTGGTTTTGACCCGTTTGAGTTAGAACACAACCCATATTGACCCGCTCATAAGTAAATCTTTATGAATTATCATCTCCAGCACTCTACTTACATAGTCTAGGCTTTTATTGCAACTATTACAGACTTTGTGTAAATTACAATTCGCAACTTCAAGATTCATCAAATAATCTTCACACCCCTCACATTAGAAAATTATCAGCTTTTGCGCCAAACGTCATTTAAGGTACAATACATAATGCTCTTGATACAACACAATCAACTAACACTGCTCTTTATTACTTCAACCTGAAGTTTTATACCTGCAAAGAACCTTGCACCTTATAACCCTATCCTGCACGTAGAACCCGGGCATCACCATAACCTTCACACGGGTCGGGTTTTGAGCCCGTTGCTTATCCACACACACATCCTCCATGTACACACCATCAAAGCTCCTATTCTCTTCCACCCTTATAATCCCCAATGCTGGACTAAACGAAAACGCCAACAAATGCAGCAACCATACGCACTTACCCGCCACAAAAAACTTTTGCAACAACTGCTCGGGCCAGGGTCGGGTCCAATTCAACGATGCAACTATTGCACTCATCTTCTGATCACAAAACCTACTAAACTCTTCACTGTAGTACTTTGTTCCCTTCCTCAAAACCTCATTCCAACTTAAGTTTCTTAGGGCGCAAAAAGACGAGTATTGCGCTTGGCGTTCTTGTTCGGGGTCTAAATGCTTCGGGCTCCCGTTCTTTCGAAACGCACAGTTTTCAAAATCTTGGTATAGCGACTGGTTTATAACGCCTTCCAAATGACATAAAACCGCCTTCGAGTGTTTTGAACTCAATGATAACTTAGGTTGAAGACCTGAGTTTAAATTCTTGAGTAAAACCGTATCTCCTTCATCGATTTGAGCTACTAAAGTTCTACAAAAGTGTGTTACTGATGATCTTGCTTCAGCTACCATCTGCATAAACCCTTCCACCATTACTTCATTGCTAACCATCATGTTTCCATTGTTCAAATCAACGGGTTTTCCTCGGGTCATCACTCGGGGATCATTGGACTCTTTCGTTTGTACCATCGCTTGACCTAAAGCCTTCTTGAGCTCTTCACAATACCTTTCCAAGTACTCCATCTTCTCTTGCAAACCACCAACCGAAGATTTCATTTCAAAAACCTCCATTAACGCCACATCCCGTCTCTCATTCGCTTCACTTAGTTCTTTCTTCAACGCCTCAACCGACATCACACCCGAATCTTTGCAAGAAGCTTCATCCGATCCCACCCCATTCCCATTCGAACAACTTTCAATCTTTCTATGTTTTTTCTTGTTTAACCGAGGGAACAACCAAGAAAGACTCTTTCCCGACTTGGGTTTCGAATGCGATTCAACCGATGAGCGAGAGTCCGTCATCGGAACCACCGAGTTCGAGTACTTACGGTCTTCGGTGCCACCGAGACCGGTTCTTCTCGATCTGGAGACACTGGTTCCGGGTGAAGCTCTGAGGTTGGTGACAGAGTTGTGATCATCCGATGGGTATGTGTGAGGGATGATGTTTGTTAATTCTGGTGGCAATAATATTCTTGATGATGTGTTTGTGTGTTTGTGATCCGACAAGAATCTTAAATCATTGTTTCGTCCGATGGTCGGACTACATTCGTCCCAACAGTTTGGAGAGCTTTGATTTCTTGGAGCATTATCATAACTCTGTCAAAAGAATGCCAAAAAGATTCATGGAAATTGCATAGGTTAAATCTTCTTTCACATGTTGTATAACTTTATGAAAAATCTATCACTTCATAAATAAAAAAACAAACATACTCAGTATATACTATTAAAAAACAGGGTTTAGGAGGGATTGGTGATAACGAGTATATCACTTCATAAATGTTAAATGCCTCATAAATTATTTAACATTTATCAATAACATTCTCAATTTAACATTTACAAAAACATTCACGGGAGGATATCCATATTTATTCATATAATTTCACATTTCAATTAAATAATACTTTCATATTCATTTTTCTAACCTTTTTTTTATTACTCACAACCATTCATAAATAATATTAAAAAATAAATATAAGGGATGAATAGTAACTCTCAAATACAAAAGATTATTATGATTTCATTCAAAAGTATATGAAGATGGTGATGAGACTCCTTATGTGAGAGAAATTTATATGGTTTTTTAATCTTTCTCTTGTAAATTTTTACTAGTAATTTGACTTACGATAATCCTAATTTTAATTTTTGTTGTCAATGACAATTTTGATAGCATAATCATTCATCTAGTTACACTTGATTTCCATTCAATTTTACTTGTAATGATGTTTGTGAAGGAAACAGGAAAACATACATCGAATTGGAGTGCAAATTGAATGATGATCAAGTGTAAATCATTTATAATTATGCTACTAAAATAGCTCTTGGCATAGAAAATAAAAATAAAACTTATTATTAGTCAAAACTTTAATATGAATTATTATTAGTTAATAAATCATAGTTTAAACATCTAATATATCTTCTTTTTTTACCATAATAAACATTGACCTTTAACATATAAAAATAGTGCGGGCTAAACCTTACCCATCTGTAAAAAAACGTTAGGTTAAATGTTAGCCGTCTATAAAAAAATAATTTGAATCATAACCGTTTTAAAAATCGGTTAAATCTTACCCATCGGGTTATAGTGTAGTTGTCATTACACATTTTAATTTGATTGTTTTCACATACCATAGCACTTTTTATGTTTTAAGTACGATATGAGTAGATTAAAAATGTATTTGTAAAACCCAATCAAAATTTTATTTTGATGATTTTTCCCGTAACAAAATACCTACATGACATGTAAGTCGAGAAAATTAATATTTGAATCTTTATACTTCTACCATTTTGATAATAACAATTAACAAATGACGAACCACTTTACAAGCAACATGTCATGTGTGTGGATGGATTGCGTATAGTGGTTTATGATGGGTTATTTTTAGTGCTCTGCACATATCTCAATGATCAACTCTTTTAATTCACAAAACGAAATTGAAACACAAATCCAACATCTTCTTACCAAAATTCAATCAAACCCTCAATTAAATCCAAATTAATTTGATAGAAATCAGTGTTGCAAAAATCGCTCTAAGCGGTTTATTAATCGACGACTAGTCGCTAGTCGGCTGCTCACCTAGGAGTTTTACCTAATCGGTCGATTAATCACTAGGCGGTCAACGGTGGTCAAATTCGGCCCTAGACGGTCCTAATTAGCCAAAATTCGAAAATTCCGGCGAGTTTTCCAGCCAGATTCACACGACTTTCCGCCCAGTTCCTTCGACTCTTGAAATTCCAATGAAAATTGTAAATTCCGGCCAGATTTGTTTATATGTGTACAAGACTAAACATTTTTATAAAAATTACATGTAAAAATGTGTGTGTGTATATATATGTAAAATTGAAATATATATATATATATATATATATATATAAATTACAAACAGATTAATTCCTAGCCGATACCCCACCGCCTGACTAGCGGCTAGCGATTTTTACAACATTGATAGATGTCAAGAAATTTGAAAATCTTACAGGGGTAAAAACAGGGTAATCATGAGCAGAGTGTTGAGGAGCATGTCGTCGGGCGGGCGGAAACCGGAGATGTGAAGGGCTATTGGTCTGTAACAGAGCAGCATGAAGTGATCGGAGCTCAATTGCTTTAGCAATGGCTGCTTGAATCTCCTGTCGGCTAGCCTCTGCGGTTGCGCGGTGGTCTGCCGGTGATGATTCCGTCGTTGCGGGCCTTCGGGCCGCCGTGGTGGTGGTGGTGGTGGTGGTCATTTTTGGAGGAGGAAAAACAGAGCATGTAAAGAAGATGATGAGTGTGTATGTATAATGTGTGTGTGTGTATGAGAGAATTTCAATGTGTAGAATGTAGATGGTGTGGTGTAATTAGAAATTACCATTTTGCCCTTTGTTTTTTATAAACTTACATTCTACTTACTATAAATACCATCTATCACACACTCTCGTAAGCATTTGAATTCACGTATTTTTATGGGACTGTTATTAATGTTGCTAGACTAAAACACCGTAAACACCATATAGGTTAAGGTTATACTTTTAGACCCGATTTGAATTCGGAATTCATTTGGGTGTGATTTAGATCCATGTGTATATGTATATGATTTTAGACCCGATTTGAATTTGGAGTTCATTTGGGTGTGATTTATATATTTCAAGATAGTTATTAAGACAGTCATTGGTTATTAAAAGCATACATGCAAATAAATGCAAAACAAGTATAAGATATAAGTAATAAGTTAGTATAAATTAGAAGTATTCAACGGATATAATGTAGCATACAAGTATTGACAAATCATATGTGACATGTAACATTACAATATACTAGTAACCATCATGTGGTGCAAGTGGATTCCGCGTAAGTGCAACATTTTCATGTGGAGGGCTACTATGAATCGTATTCCTACTAAAGAAGCCTTAATTTGCCGGAATGTGCACGTCGATAATGTCTTATGTGACTTGTGCGAAGAAAATGAAGAGACGGTAGATCATTTATTTTCGGGTTGTAGGGTCGTCGGAGTTTTGTGGGACGCCATTGCTGCGTGGTGTAACATTCCGAGGTTGATTGTTTTCTCCTTATCCGATGTGTTACATGTTATGGATGGATCGCCTCATAGCTCGAAAATGAAGGAAATTGTATATGGTATTATGATTGTCGCTTGCTGGCGAGTGTGGAAGGCTAGGAATGATAAAATTTTCAACGGTACGCATTGTAGTATTGCTCATTTGATAGCGGATGTGAAGTCCATGGCGTTTTTGTGGTTTAAGTATAGGCATAAAGAGGGTTCTATAGACTGGAGAAATTGGTGTAACTTTTCTTTTCCGTTGATGTAATTTGTTCCGGTTTCGGTAGTCTCTTCCTTAGAGATTACCGCCCGGGTGTTGTGTTTTAATGATATTAGCCTTCCAAAAAAAAGTAACACACGCTCTTTGTCCGAAATAACTTTTTATTTATAATATTCAATAAATAAATAAATAATTGAGTAAATTACCATTTGCATCCCTGACGTTTTCCCATTTTAACCATTTGCATCCCTATAGTTTTAAAATTGCCATCTGCCCCCTAACGTTTTATGTTATCTTCATTTGAGTGTCTGTCGTTTTATTTTTATTTCAATTTGAA